>CAIGRS010230799.1:0-10372 GCA_903798395.1 Fraxinus floribunda | reverse complement strand
ACGTTGTTGCGGGATTTCACTTGCTCGGCCTTTCTCTGTTAATTATCCCACTAGGTATTTTATCAAATCTCCAATCTCTGCTCAGGATCGGCTACACTGTGATGCTGCTACGCACTGTGCCGGAAGAAGAGAACGCCGCTGGAATCTGTTGTGGTTGTCGTGGCTTTCAAAATGTTGTGGTGGTGGTTGTGATTTTGGTGATGTGTGGTTGTGGTTGAATCTGTTGAGGTTGCTAGACATGGAGGTGATGCCGTTGTGGTTGGTAGTGATGTTATGGTTGTTGACCTTGTGGTGGTGGTGGGGTGCTGGGATTGGGGGACAGGGATTTATGTGTCTGTGACCAATTATACAATTTTCTGTGACCTAAAAATTTGACAATATGTGACTGAAAAATAATCTATGACCAACAAATTTGAAAATATGTGACCAATGAAATTAACTGTGACCTATAATTTTTTGAATTTGTCAGTAACTAATTAATTTGATAATATGTGATCAATAAATAAATTATAACATATAATTATGTATATNAATTTGAAAATATGTGACCAATGAAATTAACCATTTTTTTATCTGTGACCTAAAAATTATATAATCTGTGATCGTAAAAAAATTTGTGACCAATTCATTTGAAAATCTGTGATTGTGTGACCTATAAATTTTGATCTGTGACCAACTAATTTTAAAATCTGTGACCAACGAATTAATTGTGATCTATAAAATTTTTGAAATGTGACAGTAAATTGTAAATATGTGACCAGAATGGTCACCGGAATAGTCGTCGGAACGGTCGCCGGAGAAGAGTGGTCATCGGAATAGTCATCGGAGCGGTATGAGTGGTGCATGTGGGATGTGTTAATTATATTATAATAAAATTAAATATTTAATAATAAATTAATTTAATAATTTATTATTTCATAAAATAAAAAAATAAAAATAAAAAACCTGCTTTTTGAATTTTCAAATTATAAACCTGATTTTTGAATTGGTGTAAAGTATACACCTTATTTATGAATTTTTCCCTTAAAAATATTGGCACAAAAAGTATAATACAGTCCATGTTTGATCCACACTCTAAAATAATGAGGAAATAGTGGAAAATAACTGGCCATTTTTTCACGATAACCTTTGACCATGTAAAAAAAAGAAGGAAAAACTAATAAAAACTTAAATTCTAAACAATTGAATTATCTAGAATTTATTTGTATGAAAATTATTAATTAAATATGTTTTATTGATTTAATTTTCAACATTCTAAATATTATACATGTTATTTTTTATTGATGAGTAGATAAGAGAGAGTGGATAGATGAGAGAGACAGTAAATTACCTGAAAAATAAAAATTACCCTAACTAAGAATTTTTTTTTTCTTGTTTTCAAGAAAAATATGGTCGCGTGACTAAAAGTAAGAAAATACTTTCTGTGGAAAAAAGTGTCAATCAGAAAAAAAAATAAAAAATTAGGTGACAAAAATATATTTTTCATGAAAAATATTGACAATTAAACAAAATCTTAGTTAATTTCCTCCTCTTTCTTCTTCTTCTTCTTCTTTTTTTTTTTCCATCTTTTTTATGTTAAAATAATTTAACTTCTGGACAAGGCTGAAAATTTCGAAGAAACTGTCAACTATAAATGTATTAAGTTAAAATTGATAAATAAATTAAAACATTAAGGATTTTATTTAAGGTTTCAAAAGAAATATAAGAAAGAAATTATTACTCATTGGAAATATTGGCACAAAAAGTATTAATGAGATGTAACTTAAATGGTATAGCGCTCGCTTTGCATGCGAGAGAGGCACGGGCTTCGATTCCCCGCATCTCCAAACCAGTAATCATTTTCAAATCAATTTTGATTTTCCCTTTTAGCAAACTTTTGTAGGATTTACCTTTTCCAACATTGCAAGATTTGGGACGGTTTGTGATTACATCACATGAATAAATCTGTTACTTTTTTTCAAGTACAAAAAAAACACCAAATCTTTTTGCCTCATTTCGAAATATCATAAGCTTAAACATTCAAAAGTGAGAATTACAAAAGCTTGTATAAATCATATAAAATTCCTTATTTTTCGCTAATCGTAAAACACTAGTATTCTTACAATTCCCACATTCCCGTGAAGAGGGCATAGTACAAAAACTACGTACTTCTAGTTCATTGTAGTGTCTAATCTCATATAATACAAGTGTACCGAACATGCCCTCTATCTTAACCATAATTGATAGTCCATTCCTTTGTCCATAAACTTTTGCCAGCTTTCATCCAAATCAACTTCCTTGGAAGGATTCCAGTCAAAATGTCCAAGTTTCACTATAAGTGCATCGCCAACTTGTAACATAACGTCATTGTTAGCATGGAATATTTTTATGGGGCTGCGGTAGTGGATTCCAGCCCCGTTTCCGAGCTTTGATCAACTCGGTTATGATGTGACAGATGCCGAAATCATAAAAATGATCATAAACTACCACATGCTGCAAATTTTATAAGAAAATAAGGTTAGAATCACAATCATTCGTCCAAGAAATGAATCGAAGCATAAATTTGGTGAGTAGAGTTTCAACTAAGACACGACCGTATTATTCTAACCACTAGCTTCCAACTGTAAAAAGAATATGTTTACCTGATGAGAGCTTTACTCGAGAAAAGAACGAAGCAAGAATAAGAGTGAAAGGAAAGAACTTAAACATGAACACACGAGAGGCCTACAGATAAAATGAGCGCTTGTTTTCTAGCAGGAGATAAGATTATTTTTATTCTCTTCATTTCTCCTTATTCAGGAAAATAAATGGCCATAGTATAACTGAAAGTGTCCAAGTCCAACATACGTGTGGAATTGGCATAAAAACACTTACAGACTCCAGTCCTTGGTTGTGTTAAAATGGAAGCATATCCTTGCGTAAGCTTCTCCCTTGGACCCTGAGAAAGTGTTTTAAGTTAAATCAGTCAACTATAACTTGGAATGTTGAAGTTGATATGCACATATAATACACATTTACTCTCTCTACCCTTTAAGCCACAACAGACTTTGCATAGAAAGTGTGTGTACTCGCATGTGCGATGTTGAGTGGCTCAGGTGGGGGTCGGTGGGAGAGTGAGTGAGTGATGACACCTGTGTAGATCCAATATCATGAGACTCTAAGAACATGACAGGACGACAGGGCCACCATCCCGTTACTCCTGTTGGTTTCCCTTGAGGATCTATTAATCTCCAATACTGATTATGCAGTGCAATATGAAGAATGCCCTGCAAAGAGGTAACCGAAGGTCCCAATGAGGATTAATCTTACTCATCTTATCAGAAACAATATAAAATTTGATAACCAAGTAATTAATTATTTTCATAAGCAAATGTCGCACAAGGAAGCTTGTCAATAACATCATAAACACAATTAATTTCAAGTTGGTCACTTGCACATCAATCATAGTGGGTTGTTACGTTATAAGACCGAGTACCTTGGTACACCCGCAACAAAGGCAAAGACTATAATTACATAACTATTACCCTTTCATAAAATTGAATTGAATCAAAAACTTCCTCTTTAGGGCAGTAGATTATGTGAAAACTAAACATATTCTAACAATAGAAACACCATCCTACCACAATCAAGTTATCTAATTATTTTCATCTACAAAATTTCAGCTAACACAACATGTAGGAATGAAGACCTTTAAACCATTCAAGTTAAAGTCCCAATAAGTTATTTTAAACTTTGATATTCGGCAGGGTAAAATGCATGGGAACTCTTTTCCGATATGATCCTTGCCTAAATCCAGATACTGTATAAATATAATTAAAGATCCAAAACTTTGCGGCATAACTGCAACATATTCTGTAAAAACAAATACATGCAGCACATGCACGCCAAACAAAATAAAAAAACATGTTCATTCATATGCACACAACATACAAACACCTCTCACTGTGTTGGAACAAACATCCAGGGCATTCCATCAGCCACATCAGCATTGAACTACAAAAGAATCTCCCTGTAAGCATAATATCCAAAAGTCATTCAAACATGATGTAAACGGTGCAAGATTCAGGGCTTTTATCAATACTTTCTATATTATTATTTGAAGTGTCAACCCACTCGCGCTTGTTAATTAGACGTGAAAACAATTGCATTTCATTTAGACAAACCATCTCTTACAATGAGCATCATAAAGATGGATGTTCCTAGATCTGGTGTACCAAGAATGAGTGGGGAAATGCCAGTTGATGCATGGTTGGTGAAGCTTCAATCTTAAGTATTTAATATGGAGAACAAGATAGAGAAAATTAGAAGTCAGAGGAAACATACATGCTACTTACTCATTCTCTCACAATGAACAAATCTTAATCAGTAAGTGTATATTCTAGAGTGCCTACTGAAGTCATTGGTTTCTATTCAAGGCTAATGATTGTGTGTCCTGGATGTTCCCCAATTTTGCATATTTATATGGTCATAAACTTGTTGCTTATGGCTTTCGGGGATAAGATCAACTCATTCTTCAGTGAACTGTATTGACACATCCCATTAACTCTAAAATTCAGCGCAGCCAAATGATCTTGGGCTTCTCACTCTTTCCTACCTGCGAAATTGTGGTTGTGGGAATCTGGATTTCAGATTAAAATATCATAAATCTTGGTAAGAATGACTTATCCTGGATATCTCTGTCAAGCCCGAGTAGTTATTTAAACTTATTTTCTGAGTGCAAACTGCTCCCACATTTCAACATTATACCAGTTTGGCCAAATCCATTTCGTGCCAATCTGGTAATCTCAGCAAGAACTGAAAGGAAATCATCAAATTGGATCAGCTAAGTAAATTAATCTTGTGTTTCTATAATAATTGATGATATAAATTGTTAAAATCCAGAAAATTGAACATAAACTTCGTTTATTCATTAAGTCTAACATACAACAACCCTCCTCCTTTATCCGGGCTTGAGACCGGCTAATATTCAACATACGCGGAATTAAAATTATACACAGAATAATTAATTAATAAATTTCTTATAAATTTATACATTATGTTATTCCGTGTACAATTTTTCATAAATAAAAACATCACATTATTAAATCATTTACACTTATAATTTGTTTGAAGATATTAAAAAAAATTATAAATGTGACAGGTGGCAGATCCATTTGACACCACTATATTAAAGTTATGAGTAAAAATAAGTTTGTTCTGCTGGACTAAAAGCACAAAATTTAACAATCAAATGGTAAGATAGCTGAGTTAAGATTCTATGTCTAGTTTGTAGCAGGCCATTAAGGTATTTCTATTAGTTGATAGATTCAAAACTAACAAATATCAGTAATGAGATGAAATTGAGAACTTTTTGACAAAACTATCCACAGATGATCGTGTACATTAATAAATACTATTAAGTTAAATCAACGTGGTATCTAAATAACTTCAAAAAAGAAACCAAAATTTTGAGGATGTTACGAGGAGAATAGAAGCAGCATTTTATCATATTAGGTAAAACACACAGGCAAATTAGTCCCAATTCCATCAACTCTTTGTTCACGAATTGAATAAATACAAGACTCATGCAAAAAAAATTTAACATTCTATACCTTTGTAGAGAGCTGATATCGTCATGTTTCCCTTCCAAAACAGCCTACAAAGTCCTTTTTTTGTTGAAGACATTGTACCCCTCTTCAAACATTAATACTTTAGGGTCATTTACTGAAGAAGCAATATTGAAGAGCAAACAACATTCCAAGGAGAAGATAATAGCCGTCTCATTTCAGGATTTGCACGTACAAGTTGATCATGGACTACATCATGGCAGAACAAAATATGAACTTGTGAACAAAACTCTTCTATCTCAGTTTCTTCCAATTCATCCTCGCGGTTCATTGACAAAATTCTCTTCTTCTAACAAAGTGTTCACAATGCATCCTCTGTTTTGTTGAAATATTGTACCCCTCATCAAACTCTAGCACTTGAAGGTACTGAAGAAACAAATTGATCCCAAGAGCAAACTCTGTAGCAACATTCCAGGGAGAAGATAATAGCTATCTCATTTGCCTGTACGATTTTATCATATACTGCAATATGGCAAAATAAAGTATGAATTTGTGAACAAAAGTCTTCTATCTCAATTTCTTCCAGTTCATCCTTACGGTTAATTGCCAAAATTCTAGTCTTTCAATAAAGAGTACACAAAGTTACAATTACATCCTTTGTTTTGTTAAACATGTTGTACCCCTCTTCAAACTCTAATACTCGAAGCTCCTTTACTGAATAAGCAATATTTATCGCAAGAACAAACTCTGTAGAAGCATTCCAGGGAGAATATAGTAGAAAATGGATGTTAACCTGTATCGAATAGCACGACATTGAGCAACAAATGTAGTATTTTAGCAAGCGAAACATTTTCACTCGTACGTGTTGCATTATCAACCAACATAAGAAACAAGCAAACTGTTAATTCTGTCAATCAGCCTAGCCATTTAGTCTTGCCTCACCCAGTTAAAACTAGCAACTGTTAACAATCCAGAGAGACTAAGGCAGATGGAAACTTTAGGTTATAAATATGAAAGAATTTTGAATCCGAATGATTTCTATTCCTAGCAAAATTCACAACATACGGTTCAGCTCCTGAATAAGTTCGGATGCGTGTCTTGGATGAACGTGTTTTTGTTTCATTTCCATAATCTGCATTTCCAGTCTTAGAGTTGTTTCTTATGCATTTAGGGCTGGAATATCATGAATCTTGATCAAAATAACTTATCTTGGAAATCTCTGACGAGTCAGGATAAATATTGGATGAACTTGTTTTCAGTCCATATTTTCACAACAGCTTACATACTGCTTCATTTCACCTTAGGAACTATTTTCTAGCCATTGGATTCCCTTCTGTGCCAATCTGATCATCTCAAGAAGACCTGAAAAGAAACCCATCAATTTGGACTAGTAACAGAAATTCAAAGCATGGCTGGGCACATTATGTCAAGAAATAGTGGTGTCAAAACAAGGTTACACAGCCTGTGTGCAGGCCGTGTTGTTTATCCATTATATATTGAGTTTTTTAGCAATAAATAATGTAACCCGTTAAATTCAGAAGATTGAACTACTGAACAAAAACTAAACTTAGTTTATTCCTATAATCTAAACACAACCCTCCTCCTTTATCCGGGCTTGGGACCAGCTATGATTAGTCATAGGTGGAGTTGAAATTATACACAGAATAATATATTATGCAATTCCGTGCACAATTTTTTAAAATTTAAAACATCAGATTAATTATATATTTACACTTATAATTTATTTGAAGATACCAAACAAAGTATAAGTGCGACAAGTGGCCAGACCCAATTTGACACCACTATATTAAAGTTAGGAGTAAAAATAAGTTAGATTCTGCTAGACTTAAAGAACAAAATTTTAGAAATCAAATGGTAAGAGAGCTGAGAACGTATTCTATGTCTCAGTTCTGTCCACTAATTTCAGCAGACCATTAAGGAAATTTCTATTAGTTGGTCAATTGAAAACCAACAAATATCAGTAATGAGATGAGATTGAGAACCTTTTGACAAAACTACCCACAGATGATCACGGACATCAATAAATACTATTAAATTGAATCAAGATGGTATCTAAGTAACTTCAAAAAAGAAACCAAAATTTTGAGGATGTTACTATAAGAAAAGAAGCATTTTGTCATATTAGATAAAACACACAAGCAAATTATTCACAGTTGCATCGACTCTTTGTTCACGAACTGTAGAAATGCAAGACTTGAGAATTATAATAACAAAAGTAGTTTCATGCAAAAAAAATTAACATTCAATACCTCAGCAGAGAGCTGACATCATCATGTTTCCCCTCCAAAACAGCCTGCAAAGTTACTATTGCATCCTATGTTTTGTTTAAGACGTTTGTACCCTTCTTCAAACATTAATACTCGAGGATCCTTTACTGAAGAAGCATTATTGAAGAGCAAATTCTGTAGCAGCATTCCAAAGAGAAGATAATAACTGTCTCATTTGAGGATTTGCCTGTACAAGACTGCAACATGGCAGAATTAAGTATGAATTTGTGAATAAAAATCTTCTATCTCAGTTTCTTCCAATTCATCTTCACGGTTCATTGCCAAAATTCTTGTTTTCTGATGAAGTGTACGCAATGCATCCATTGTTTTGTTGATATATTGTATCCCTCATCAAACTCTTAACACTTGAAGGTTCTGTACTGAAAAAACAAAATTGATCCCAATAGCAAACTCTGTAGCAACATTCCGTGGAGAAGATGATAGCTGTCCCATTTGCATGTACAAGTTGATCATATTGCATCATGGCGAAATAAATTACGAATTTGTGAACAAAAATCTTCTATCTCAGTTTCTTCCAATTCATCCGTTCATTGCCAACATTCTTGTTTTCTAACAAAGCGAAAAATAAAGTTACTATTGCATTCTTTGTTTTCTTGAACATATTGTACCCCTCTTCAAACTCTAACACTCGAAGCTCCTTTACTGAATAAACAATATTTATCACGAGCAAACTATGTAGCAGCATTCCAGGAAGAATATATTAACAAATGGATGTCACCCCATATCGAATAGCATAACATTGGGCAGAGAATGTAGTAATTTAGCCAGAGAAACACCTTCACTTGTACGTGTTGCATTATCAATCAACATATGAAACAACCATATTGTCAATGCTGTCAAATCATCCTAGCCATTTAGTCTTGCCTCACCCAGTTAAAACTCGCAACTGTTAACAATCTAGAGAGACTAAAGCAGATGGAAACTTTAGATTATAGATAAGATATAATTTTGAACCCGGATGATTTCTATTCATAGCGAAGTTCACTGCAACGGATCATCTTCTGAATAAGTTAAAAGGCATGTCTTGGAAGAACGTATTTTGTTTCATTTCCCCAATCTGCGTTTTTACGCGGTCTTAGAGTTGTTGCTTATGGATTTAGGACTACAATATCATGAATCTTGATCAAAATAACTCATATCATGAATCTTGGTCAAAATAACTTATCTTGGATATCTCTGACGGGTCTGGATAAATATCAGATGAACTTGTGTTCAGTCCATATTTTTGTACCTGCTAATATATTGCTTCATTTCACCTTGGAACTATTTTCAAGGCACTGGATTCCCTTCCGTGCCAAGCTGGTCATCTCAAGAAGACCTGAAAAGAAATCCATCAATTTGGATCAGTCACAGAAATTCAAAGCACGCTTTTATTTTTATAATAATTACAAGGACGCACAGCACATTATGTCAATAAGTAGTGGTGTCAAGCGAGCCCATCTAGGTCAACAAGGGTACACAGCCAGTGTTCAGGACGCGTTGTTGGTCTATTGTATATTTAGTTTTTTTAGTAATTAATAATATAAAATGTTAAAACAAAGACTTAGTTTATTCCTTTAATCTAAATACAACCCTCCTCCTTTAACCGGGCTTGGGACCGGCTATGTTTAGACATAGGCAGAGTTGAAATTATACACGGAGTTATGTAATACATAGATTTCTATGTGCTATGTTATTCTGTGAACAATTGTTTTTTTTTTTAAATAAAATTAATTATAAGATTTACAATTACTTAAATTGGCTACGGAAACTCTTTGCTGTTACCCTCTACCAGTATTAACTCCCCCTTTCACCAATCTCACTTAGGCCACAGGCCTGGAATGGAATAGCTGAATAGGTAGACCAGAAGTTCATGTCACAGTATTAACTCCACCCCTTTTGCCAATTACTCTTAAGGAGGGGCTAGTTCTAAAGGCAAGGAGTAAAGCATAAAATGTCCCATCGAAAAATCAACAAATATTGTGGAGAGAATCGCTGTTGCGTAAGGAATATTACCATCAAGAAGCAACAAATCTTGAAATAAATATAAATTCTAATGAGCTATAAGAAGAGAGTGTTGAAAGAAGATATCCAATATGCAGTAGCAAATTTAACAACGTGTCAAATCGCTATAACAAGTAACAAGACAACTTGGTCATTATTGTAACAAGAAAATAACAGACAATATCTCTCAAATGAAACTCTAAATAAAAAGCAGAAAGAGACAAATTAATGTTAAAGAAATCGCAAAGCTGAATAGTTATTCTCTCAAATATAATGTTAAAGAAATCGCAAAGCTGAATAGTTATTCATAAAGAGAATACTGCATATATTGTGCCAAAAATAATTTTAAAGCACTACCTAATATTATATTGCAATATATCTTTGACACGGTACTTTTACACACAGTAAAAAGAAATCAGAAAGATATAAATTGCATATATTTGCGTAAACTAATGACAAAACAAATTATTGCAGAAGTTAATGAGCAGGAAACTTTAAAAAGATAATTGCAGAATATTAATATGCAAAATTGAGCAACAACAAGTTATTAAAACT
>CAIGRS010230790.1:0-17536 GCA_903798395.1 Fraxinus floribunda | reverse complement strand
ATATTTTTGCCTTAAAAACCGCAAGATGAGTTGTATTTAAGTGGTCATTGAGATCATTTTTATATTGTTATTTGATTGTAATATATATATTTAATTTTATTTGTTACTTTATTGTTAATTTTAAGTTAACAAATTTAGTTTCGTAAAAGTCTTATAAATGAAAAATGGATTGCTTGCTAAGACTTAGTCCAAATTTTGAAGTTCACCTCAAATCGACACTACGTAGATGAAATAATAATAATAAATCTTGTGAACACTACATAGATGAAATAGTAATAATAAATCTTGGGAAGGCCTATCAAAATTTTACAGATCTTCTAACTAAAATACCAAGGATTAGACAAACCAGAGAAACCACAATGATTTTCAATAACATACACAATCCTCACAATAATAACATTTATCATACAAAGGGATACAGATAATCCATAGAAAGAGAGACCGAATATCTTAAAAGGATTTTGGTCTTACAATACTAGGAGACATAACGCACAATACATCATCGATGAAGACAATAGAAAAACTATGTTTATTCTTTGTTGCAGCAAAAAGGACAAACAAACATAGACATAGCAGAGGACAAACAAAAGGATTTTGGTCTTACAATACAAAGAGACATAGCACACAATACATCATCAATGAAGACAGCAGAAAAAACTACGTTTATTCTTTGTTGGCAGAAAATAGGACAAACAAACATAGACAGAGCAGAGGACAAATACCAACAAATTCCATAGTGCAAGGGTACGAAGACGTCGGGGATTTCACGCTGCTAAAGAACAAACTTAACGCAAACAACTATGCCACACATTGAAAGAGCCTCCTGGTAACTAGTAATCAAATGATAGGGTCTTCTGTACCTTGAAGGCAGTGGAACCACTCAAACTTTGAATTTGTGTGCCCTCTTCCTCGACAGGATCTACATTCCAGTTCAATTGATTGACACCAAATGTCAGTACAGCAATAGCTTCTGCCTCTTTTGATTTGGTCAATTCTTGGTCAACCCCAGGATGAGTCTCCGCCTCTTTCACGTCTTCTTTGTACACTAAGCGAATCCCACATCCTCTTGGCTTAATCCATGCCGCATCCATTGCATTAATTGTAAGACATCCCTCTATTTTAGTCCAATCATCTGACTGAAATTTTGGAAATAGAAGCTGGAAAAGATGTAGTGATATGTAGCCTATCCACACATGAGCAGATTCATGGTTCCCTTCCAGCTTAGTGGCAGTTTGGTTGATATTAGCAGTGAACTCTTCATGATCCTGACTTATCAATTTGAATGTGACCCCTATTTTTGATTTTGAGACGAGACGCTCAAAATTGATAGAAATTGCAATCCCAATGACTTTCTTATCTGGAGTTAGAGGGATGGTTACCGAACAGCCCATATTTTGGCAGCTGAACCACTTTGGAACCTCACTTCCAGGAATGAGTATACTAAATCGACCATCGACAATAGATTGTCCCTAACAAGAAACAAGTGAAATTAACACTTTCAGAGTTTTTATAACTACATTTTACAAGTCGTAATACATTATTGGTATAAAAGTGCTTAAATAATTTGTGCAGTGGATTGGAAAATCTACACCATTCCATGAATTTCTCATTAACTTGTTATCAAAATTTAAAGAAGTCATCACCTCATACAAAAGATAAATTATGATGTTCAATATATTCTTGTAACTTGTAAGACTTACATCTCTACATATTGTCGCAGGTTCACTTTCAGTCAGTTTTTCTACAGATTTTTGTTTAAATGTACTACATCACAACCGTACAAAGTAATTGAGGATCTTTTCATTTTAAAAAAGAAGGTGGAAACTTGCCCCCTGAGCACTGCAGAGATACCCATCCGCCAACCACTTATCCAATTTTATACTTAGTAATGTATTAAAATCATGTGTTTACCCTTAAGACTGAACATGGAATCAGCATTGATTTAGTAAGATAATTACTAAAAGTAATCTATGTGGTAAGAGAATTGCACTAACACATGTACTGAAAAGGAGAGAATTTGGAGACCAACCTGAAGTAGAGAGTGACGCAACTTATCAGCAGCATTATGGTTCTCCTTGTTTTTGACCAGTTCGAAGCAATTGAGAAATGAGACCTTCCACAAGAAGGCATGCTTTTCAGAGAGATCAGCCAGGCTTTGTAATGAACGGCACTCATTTGCATTCAGTACAGCTATACTTTCTGGAAGATCCGGCAGTGATTCAAGTCTAGTGCAACTTTCCAGTTTTAAAATTTTGAGTCGAGGAAGTTCAGAAATTTTTGCAGGAAACGCTACGAAATTATTTCCGCTCAGATCTAACTCTTCCAAAGAGGACAAGCAGGCAAGATCAGCTGAAAGTTCCTCAAGTAGATCGCAGGAACTGAGATCCAGTTTTTTTAAGGAACATAAACCTGATAAAGATGGTCTAGGTGCAGGCAAAAGATATTTTGTCTGGTTGCTACCAGCGAGTCCTAGTTTTTGCAGAGGTAACACACCAGATATAGAAGAGACCGAGGACCCCAAATCAGCCGGAAAAAGAGAACTCCGAGATTTTGGCCGCTTGCATCTACTGAATGATAGAACATTCAGGTTCGTCAAACATGTAATGGACGGCGGTGGTTGTGTAATAGCAGTTCCATCGACAAGAAGTTCTTCCAAGGATTTAACTTGTCCAAGGTTTTCTGGCAATTTTTCAAGCTTCGAGCAGTCAGAAAGGTTGAGAGTATGCAAACATTTCAACTCACAAATGCTGTCTGGAAGTCTTTTTAGGTTATTGCACTTGCTGAGATTTATCAAAACGAGGCCTGTAATGTTGTTGATTGAATGGGGTAGCTCTTTTATTGCAGTCCCCTCCAAATGAAGCTCCCACAAGCATTCCATTTCCCCAGTCACTTCTGGAAATTTTTCTAGTTTCACACACTCCCAAAGAACAAGTGTTTTCAGAAGTTCTAAATGGATATTAGGTGGTAGTGCCTTTAGTTTAATGCATTGTGCCAAATTTAAGTATACGAGCTTTTTAAGATTCCCAAGGGACGGGTGAATCTCTTCCAAGCTCTTGCAATTACTGAGATCCAATCTTTCAAGATTTGGAATTTTGCTGAAATCTGGAGTTCTCACCAATTTTTTAGAGTAACTGAGATTGATGAACTTCAACTTATTCTGCCCAATTAAGAAGACTATGTTAGCTCTTCATATTCCAATGATGCATTCATTACGTAAAAGCTGAAACTATGATTAGAAAGAATAATTCATCTCATACCAATTGTGCCTTTTCTAGTCCTCCAAGGTGTTCAATATGGCTATGGGACAGTTTCAATCCAACGAGCATTTCTCCTCGAAAACTTTGAGGCAGAGTCCACGTTCGATACTTATGCAAATCAAGCCAATGCAAGTCACTTGGTAGAGAAGCTTGCATTTGCCTAATGTCTGCATTGTGGATTTTGAGTAGCCTCAGGTTTTTCATATTTGCAAAGGCTTTCGGGCTAATTTTAAAGCTCTCTAATTCTGCAAAGTCTAGATGTATGCCCTCAATTTCTTCTGTGCCCTATATATCATAGACAAATATTGTGGTTGGTAGGTAAGTTTCAACATTATATCACTTGCCTAATACCTTAGTAAAATTAGTAAAAGCTTCTTCAATATCAAAAGAGTACAAGTTCAGTACTTACCACATTTTTTGTTAGTACATCGCAAATATCCTTAGGTACCCACAACCTACTGTGTCTCCCGGGCTCGTTAGGATGTGGACGACGCACAATGTACCAACCCATCTCTTGTAATAAGTCATGCATTTGAAGCCTGTTATCAGTGGTTACAGTTAAAAGAGATTTTTGAATCAGATCACTTACTCCAATCTTAGCTCGTAGACCGAAGCTGTCAAGTTTTCTCATCACATATTCCTTCTTCTTCCCCTTAAAAAAACAAGCAATATCCAAGAATATCTTCTTCTCCATGTCATTTAGTGCATCAAAACTCACTTTAAGTTTCTCCAAGATTTCATCTTCCGGAATTTCTTCCAATCTATCCAATGCATTTTCCCATTCATCAACATCTCGACCGTGTAAAAAAGATCCCAACACCTTGAGAGCTAAAGGAAGACCACGAGCATATCTAACTGCCTTACGTGCAAGCTTTTCGAATTTTTCTTTGGGAAAACCTTCCTTAAAGGCAAATTTGTCAAACAGCTTCAATGCTACATCAGTCCCCAAGACACTGACCTCATATACTTCATCAACTTCACGTGCAGAAAGTAACTGCCTGTTTCTTGTTGTTATGATGATTCTACTTCCGGCACCAAACCAATCATGCCTTCCAGCCAATCGGTCTAAATGCTCAAGTTCATTGACGTCATCAAGAACAACAAGTACCCTTTTGTGATGTAACCTTGTCAATAGCATAGATGTGTTATTGTAGAGATTTGTGCTTTTCTCCATCAGAGTGTCGGAGAGTAATTTTTCTACTAATGAATTCAGTCCTAAAGTTTTGGAAACTTCTCTTACATTGTCAAGATAGCTACTGCCTTCAAATTTGCTATATACTTGATCAAAAACAGACCTGGCGATAGTTGTTTTTCCGATGCCACCCATACCCCATATACCTATCATGCGAACATCTTTAGTAGACTCGAGATTCAACAGGGACATCACCTGCTCAACATGCGACTCTACTCCAATCAGTCTTTCTTTAACTCGAGTTACTGTATGGCTCAAATTGTTCAAAATATCTAGAGCAATTTTTCTGATGCCCTTTGACTCGTGCCTGAAGATCATGAAGGAGGAAAATTACAATAGACATAGGAAATATTCATAAGTTTTGCATCACATAATTATTCAAGATATTTATATGTCACCACTGCTGACAGGAATGTTTGAGCAATAATATTCCACAAAAATTATTTCTCACCGTAAAACTTCAACCATTTTGCCTCTTTGTGGCCCCGAGTTATAGCTTGTAAATGCATTTTATCACAAAATAAAGAAAAGAGTGTATGACCGATTTAGTATCTTCTTCATTTGCATATATTACACATTTACACTACTGAGTATAAGAACATGTTAAGTATTATACATTGCCAAAATATACTACTGAATAAAATCCTAGCTAGAATCTCAAATTCATCACCAATCCTAATCAAGTTATAAACTAGCAACGAAATAAAGCCGCATAAGCTTGAACATAAGATAGTCTAATTCCCTTTCATTACATGTCACATACATACATAAACAACTACAAACATTATAGCATGAACTTCTGTGTTATATACAAGATATAGTGTTGAATCTGCTCTTAGTGCCTAGTATAGATCTCTAACTTTGCCCACATATCATGGAGGAAAATACTTGAGCTTTATCCAAACTTTTAGCAATTTTCCTACAGGTCAAATGAACGCTGGATTGTATTTTCAGTGTTAACAGATAAATCTCACATTAATTAAATATCGAAATATAGACCGACATATATATAAGGGTTTTGACTACTCTTAATAAGATTGCTTTTAAGATGGAACTACAAATTTTAATATGGCATTGGACCGTATTGAGCAATTCAATCCGATTAAAACTCAAAATAAGCACACGTATTTCAAAATTAATATGCTCGCCTCAACCGAGCCACTGTCTCACCAGAGCAAGTTAAAAGAAAATCTCATATTGATTAAATATCGAAATATAGACCAACATAAAAGAGTATAAACCATTTCTCTTAATAAAGTGGACATTTTAAGATTAAATCTCAAATTTTAATATTTAGTCCATATCATAAAAAGAAATGTAAAAGTTGGTAAAATTAACTTTTAAGCTTGGCCAAACAAGTCTAATCATAAAAGTCTCCATTTTTAGTTCAAAAATCTTTATTTCTTTTTTTTGATCAAAAGGGTGAACCGCATCCTAGATGGTCCCCACCTGCCCTGGGCCTTGGTGAAGGAGTGTTGGGTAGACATGGGCGTATTTAGGTGGCATGCCAAGCAGGTTGTGTTGGATAGGAACAACCTAGTTTAAGTGGCACGCCGACCCTAGCCCAGCACACACCATCTCACAATTTAATAGGGTTTTGAGTGCTATAAAATTGTGACACTTCAAAATTTTAGTAAGGTATCAAAATTATATTTAGGAAACAGTGCAAATTGGAGATTGTAGATCTGGACTCCCAACAACCCCACTCTCTACAAGGGAGATAGCAGCAGAAAGCAACCCTTATTACCAGATCCACAATCTGGCATAAAAAGACTCAAGGATGATGCAACAAAGGTTGATGGAATACAAATTGTAGGGACCAAAAGTCCTCCATATGTAACTTTTATTGTAATATTTAGCAGAGTATGATGTTTGTAAAAATAAAAGATAATCCAGCATCATCATCATTAAACAAAAACACAAAAGAGTTATCCTAAGTTAACTAAGTTTTAAGTGTTTTCGAATGGGTTAAATTCGTTGGAGGTCACCCAACTTCATACTTGTTGTCACCATAGCCACTCAACTTGATTTTGTTTCATCATGATCACTCAACTTTATATTTAGTATCACAATGGCTATCAAAATTGATTTTATTTCTTCAAGGTCATCCAATTTCATATAATGTTTCACTATGGCTACCAAATTTCATATAACATTTTCCCATGTCTGCTCAACTTATTTTTATTATTTTCATTAATTTTAAAAGTGGTAAAACGGTAACTTTGCATTATATATATAAAATAGATTTTTTAAAAAATAAAATAAAAACTTATTTAAAAGAAACAAATGTTTATTTTAAAATAATTTATTATTTTTTTTTCTAAGTAACTTTTTAAAAAAAAATAAGTTCTTATTTTATTTTATCGTTTAAGTAACTTTTTTTTTAACATAAGTTTTTATTTCAATTTTTTTACAATTTATTTTATATATATATAATGCAAAATTACTGTTTTACCCTTTTTAAATTTAATGAAAATAGTGAAAAGAAGTTAAGTGGTCATCATAAAATGTTTTATAAAAATGAAATTGAATGGACTTGAGGAAATAAAATCAAATTTGGTGGTTATGGTGACATTGAGTATAAAGTTAAGTAGTCATGGTGAAATACAATCAAATTGAGTGGCATGATGACACCAAGTATGAAGTTGGATGACGGTGATTTACCACGTTTTCGAACAGATGCAAAAAAATAAAAAATCACGTTTCATTATCAACAAATCAGTAGAAAATGCTCTCTATGCTAAAAACATATGCTAGAGTGTGTTTGGTGCACATTAAAATGAGAAAATGCATTCTTTTGATGTGATGTGATGAGACATATGTGGTTGAAAAAGAAGGAAAAGTTATTGATGTGATGGAAAATATTATTTTATTGAAGAATGTGTGGTTGAAAATAAGTAAAAGAATGAAAATGAAAAAAATAATGTGGGACAATGTGATGAGAAATACGTGGTTGAAAAAGAAGGAAAAGTTATTGATGTGATGGAAAATATTATTTTATTGAAGAATGTGTGGTTGAAAATGAGTAGAAGAATGAGAATGAAAAAGATAATGTGGAACAAACAGGGCTTAGATAGCATTTCAGTATAGTATGGCAAAACTCACCTTAAATTCGTAAGGCCGTCGACGATATTAAGTGCTTATAAATTCAAGAGACAAAAACATGGGATTCAAAAACCATGGTTGCAAAATACAGTAGATTTACCGAAAATTATGGGCATAATTGAAACGAGTAATTTACCCATCAGCTGTCTTTTCAATATCCCATCCAGAAAAACTAGCAGCTTCCGTCAAAGCATTCCTCCATCTGTCAATCTTCACTTTATCCATATTAGGATCATTTTCATATTTATCAAAAGCTATTTTGTAACTCCCGTTTTGCTTCCTAACATCAGAAGGTTCCACATGATAGAACACAGGACAAATCTTTTGGCCAAAATCCCGATTACAATCAACGATTTTAGCAATCTCTTCTAAACACCAAGTGGAATCGGCGTAGTCTTTTGTCTTCTATTGCTCACGTTGAAACCTACTTTCAATGGCTTTTTGGAGTTCTGGGTGAATGGAACTTCCTTTCTTGAGTGCAGGGTCGTCTTTGAAAGTGTCGATACCCTTTTCGTGTAAGGTCGTGTAGAGGTGGTCGACGAAACCTTTTCGAGTGTCTTCACCTCTGAAACTCAAGAAAACGTCGTAAGTCAATGTAGGGACGACGGCGTTGGCAGTGGAGGACATTTTTGGGTGCTGCTGGTATTTTTGCTGGTTGGAGTTTATGGTTATACAGAAGAGCGAGGGATTGTGTCGTCTTTGATTTAGTTTATATAGAAGATCGAGCAAGCGAGTTGTCTTGTTTTTTTATTTAAAGCTCGTTTGGTACACATTAAAATCAGATTTTAATAAGTCAAAGTCAAACAATCAATATCAACCACATCTTTCATGGGTGTCACATCTTTTCAACCACACATTTCAAAGTATTCTATCACAATCTATTAAAAATCTAATTTTAGAGTGTGTTTGAAATCCANGATTTTAATAAGTCAAAGTCAAACAATCAATATCAACCACATCTTTCATGGGTGTCACATCTTTTCAACCACACATTTCAAAGTATTCTATCACAATCTATTAAAAATCTAATTTTAGAGTGTGTTTGAAATCCAATTTTTGAAGATAAAAATTTTTAGAATAGTGATTGATGGAAGAATGTGTGGTGGAAAAGTTATGAAAAATTTTAGATTTGTGTGTAATATTATTTTATTGAAAGAATGTGTGGTTGAAATGAATTAGGACAAAAAAATGAGAATGAGAATGAGATAGAGAATGAGTGTCAAACATGGGCTTAATATTCACGAAACACCCTCTTAATTCATATGCAAGCACCAATATATAAATTATTTTTAACGTGGACTTACTAGCATTCAAAATAGAATCATACTACATTACAATTTATTATATTAGTTGACAACTTACACTTGTCAATATTGTATTCATCTATTTTAAAAATTATTTTCTAAATCAACTACCCAAATTTTGAAAATACCAAATTGTCAATCATTACTATCAAGTATAATAGTATAAGTAACATAATTGTTCAAAATAAGCCACACACTTTCAATAGCATAATAAAAAGTAATGAAGAAAAGCAAATGTTACATTATGATTGTGAAATCCAAAAATTTGCCTTATAAAAGCAATGGAGATGAGCAAATATTACATTATGATTGTAAAATCCAGAAATATGTAGGAATAGGGATTATCATAACGAATTGATCGCCCCAAGCCTTTGTTTGGATTTTCTTTTAAGTTGTTAAAAAGTTACTTCTTAACGCCAAACATTAATTTTAGTTGTGTCTTTCATAGAATCCACACATTATTTCCTTATCTACAACTCATTTCTACAATCAACTTATAATTTTAGCAATTAAAAGGAAACCCTCACACATGATCTTCTTTTAGATGAATTAATTGTCACTATAATGACTCGATGAATTTGGTCTTTTCTTTTCTTTATTGACGGTCGACTCCTTTCCCTATTTTTTTCTCTCGTTTTGAAATCATTTGAGATTTATAATACGCAATAATGGTGATAGGACATGATTATTACATATTTCTTCCATTTCTAATATTTCTTCTTTATTTCCACAATGATATACATGTAATTGACGTGAGAATTGATCCAACTTTCCGCAAGAAATATAAAAATTGATGATTCCACGATGTCTCTTAGGGCAGTTCATGCTTTGAATTTCATAGGGTACATACTACTCTTGTGTTGTTTGTTAGAGCAAAATTTGCAAGTGTATGGGAATATTGACAAGTAATAATTTAATAAGTAAAGAGTATCATCCAAAGGGAATAAACTTTAATTTGAATAGTATAAATTCGTTATCAATATTCGAATGTAAACGTAACAAAAGAGATACTTTATTCTAAATTTATATATTAATTATCTGAAATTGTATTTAAATAAAATACGGATGTATGTGTTGAAGTTCCGAATTCACCTATTTCAATTCTCGTCTTATGTAATTTAGTGTGATTTATGTATATATAATAATTGATAATCCAACTTTATTTAACCATCTTTCTCGAGGTATGTTAAACTTATCTAAGAACAACTTGATCATATTCCTAATCTTAATTCATATGCAAGCATCAACATATAACTTATTTATAATGTGGACTTACTTGCATTCATAATAAGCCACACACTTCCAATAATCTAATAAAAGTAATGAAGAGATGCAAATATTACATTATGATTGTGAAATCCACAAATATGTAGGAATGTGGATTATTATAACGAATTATTGATCTCCCAGATTCACCCAAGCCTTTGTATGGATTTTCTTTTACGTTGTTAAAAAGTTACCTCTTAACATCAAACATTAATTTTAGTTACTTCTTTCATAGGATCCACACATATTATTCCCTTATCCACAACTCATTTCTACGATCACCTCATAATTTTAGCAAATAAAAAGGAAACCTACACGTCATCTTCTTTTATATGAATTAATTGTCACTATAATGATTCGAAGAATTTGGCATTTTCTTTTCTTTATTGACAGTCGAACTCCTTTCCCTATTTTTTTTTCTCTCATTTTGAAATCACTTGGAATTTGTAATACGCAATAATAGTGATAGGACGTGATTATTATATGTTTCGTTCATTTCTAATATTCTTTATTTCCGCAATGATATATGAAAGTTGCGTAGTTCGACCTTAACAATACCTAGAGTGAGGGTGGATAGGTAATACTGCAGAATTAAAAATAACTTAAGAATTAAATAGCAACAAGTCACTAATTTAATTATAATTCTAGATGGTTAAACATGCAAGTCAGTTTTTCCTACGTTTAAATACCGCAGATAACGTAAGGAATAAGAAACACAAGAATGATCACGGAGAAACCCCAACTGAGTAAAAATTCCGGGCACTTTACTAATCAACAATCTACTTTAAACGATTCTTTAACTTACAGTCTATCAGCTAGACGACGACACGTACTATCTGATCTCCTAACTACAATTCGTACATCACTCTTGAATTCTGTGCTCTTGCACCAATTCCAGTTGCGATTTTCAAAGCTCTCCTAGATTCTGCTATCCGCAGCAACTCCTAACTTTGTGGAATCATCTATCTCCTATAGATACACGAAGAACACCGCGTTGCTTCACCAAATGGAACTCCAATCACTTCTCTTGATCTTCAGCAACTATGACACATATGGTGGAAGTAGCAATTTGGTATTTGGATTGTGTATATGATGTTTTTCTTACAAAAAGCCAATTATAGAACGAAAGTTGAAGTCAAATAGATGAAGAAGATCTCACATCATATGTTTCTCTCAATGTTCAACATTGTAAAATACGTTATGTGGCTTTAGAGTATTTATAGGTAGGTTATAAAACGAATGGACCAGGGAAAAAGCATTTGAAAAACGAATTAAAATCTTTTCGGACAACACTGTCACTCGAGTGTGGGCTCAGCGATAGTCGAGCGACAGCTTGTCGCTCAAGCGAAGGAGAAGCGACAGTCTAGCGATGAAATTTCTGTTTTTGAAGCTCGAGCCAAGATTGGCGACACTCCAGCGAAAATCTACGTCGTTTTTCCTTATTTTCCCATTCTCGAACCCTAGACCTAAAAACCATACTTTTAACAATTTGCATATTACTCTGACTTTTTACAACCTATCAAGTTTAGTCATTTTGTTCATAGAATTGTCAATTACAGATAAAAACCTAACATTATACGTGTAATTGATGTGAGAATTGATCCAACTTTCCACAAGAACTATAAAAATGGAGGATTCCATGATGTTTCTTGGGGCAACTCATACTTTGAATTTCCTAAGGTACATACTACTATTTTATAATTTCATATGATATTCACAAGTGTACAAGATCGTTGATAAGTAAATATTTAGTGAGCAAATAGTATCGTCTTCCGATGAATAAATTTTAATTTGAATTGTATGTATTGGGTTTTAATGTAATTGGCATTTCTGTGAAAAAAAGTTTGAAATTAATATTGCTGTAAAAGAATTTTTAAAAGTCAAATGGTCAAGTAGTAAGTTAAAAGTCCTAAGATTCGAGTATGGAACAAATAAGTGAACGTCGCCGCAATTTCGCTAACCCATCACCCAGTTGTTGCTCGAGTGGTAAAATAGAAGTTACGTCGCCCGCCTGTCGAATGGACTTCACTCGATCGAGATACTGTTATTTTTTTGTGCTTAGCACATTTGTGTTTTAAATCAAAAACAAAAAAAAAAAAATTTGAAAAATCGAAAAAAAAAATGCGGGAAATTCTTTACAGCATATTATATATAATACTTAAATTTGCTTGGTGTGATCAAGCATGAGATTAGTCGATGAGTAGTAGCATAATTCTCATTACTTGCTAGTACTTTGTATTGGTGTTTTCATGTACCATCTGCACTGTACACACTATGATATTGTTAGTGGAACTCTACCGCGTGTGTGAGAGTTAGGATGACAGTTACATGTTAGTAAGATGACTTTGAACATGAATTGACCTTATTTATTAAACTTAAGCTCAAGTTTATCCCTTGTAATAACAAGCTCAATATCTTATGTTCTTCTTCGGTGCCTTTTTAACTTGAAAAATTAAGCCTGCGAGTTTTCTTATATCATGGTGCCTATGGTGAATTGACTTGGGTTAACCAACCTAAAGCTCATTATAGACGTCATCTTAGTCGCTTAATGTAGAAGAGTCTGCACTTAAGATGTGAAAAAAACAATGAGTTTAAATTTTTTTTTTGAAACATATGACAAATATATATACAAAAAGTTGGGGGGAAAAAAGAAAATATCAATATTAAAGGTTCTAATGTGCTTTAAATAGTTTGACTTTCATCAGTAGATGAATACAATTATTGGCAGTGATGTTTAACATGTTTTTTCTCACAAAGTTAAGATTTGGAGTCCTACTTACAAGTGATTAGATACATTTTACACACATGATTCACTTCTACAATTTACTCCATGATAACTTGAATTGAGTATCTGGGAAAGTTTACAGATCATTGATTATTCTTGTGCATGCTAAAGTTTTTTAAAATTATTGATCCCTTTGTCATTTGTCACAAAAATGGGGAGAGTGTTTTGGATTTGAGTTGAGATTTGGAATTTGTTTCGATATGGGGAGATTTTTGAAGATTTGAATTGGAGTTTTAAAGAATAGATTTTTGAAGTAAAATAGATTGATATGGGGAGATTGTTTGATTGCATTGCATTCTATACCATACCTACATAGTTGTTTGATTTTTTAATTTTTTGTGATGCTAATGTGTTTGTCGGTTTTTGATTAATATTTAGGTTACGTCTCAATCTAGCTAAGTTTTGGTATCATGTGACTATATTGCTATATTTGCTGTATCACAAGATTTTACACTTGGTATTTGAGTTTTGATTTCAGGAAACATATTTAACAACGAATGCAAGAAATAGAACTTGGGTAGATTAGATTTTTGTGTTTTTACTACCTTGACTTTATTTGTATAGTTTTGTCATAGAATGCCAACGAGAGAATTTGTTAAGTTTTAATGTAATTGATAATTCTATGAACAAAAGGATTGAAATTAATATTGTTGTAAAACAGTTTTTAAAAGTCAAAGGATCAAGTAGTAAGTTAGAAATCCTAGGATTCGAGTATGGAACAAATGAGTAAACATACCCGCAATTTCGCTAGCCTATCGCCCAGCGGTAAAAGCAGAAGTTGCGTAGCCCTCCTGTCGCTTGGACTTCACTCGAGCGAGACACCGTCGCTCGCTTGTCGCTGAGCTCTTGCTCGAGCAACGATATTATCAGAAAAAAAAAAACCTAATTTGTGTTTTTAAGGCTTTTTACACGGCCTATTCTACCTAATTGCCTTTACCTATAAATAACCCACGCCTTGCACGAAATTTGGGTGTTGTTCATTGTGCCTTTTCTCTATAACATATTCATATTATTCTTAGAAGATTCAAGAGCATGTTCATGTATTGATTCAATCCATTTACTCTTGAGATTATACATCCACTTATTGGAGGAAAAACATCAAGTCCATTGAATCCAAAACACTTACTTCATAAACACTCTTAGGAAGATACTTTCTCAATTGAATTTCAGAGGTTGGACTACAAGCGCAGGAAAAGCACAAGAACAAGGCGTTCTCGAAATTCCACTTGGAAGAGACAATTGTAGAAGATCGGGAGTTGGTGGGTTCAGCTAATCTTGGAGGTTATAGGTATTAAATCAGAAAGTCTAGTGCAGTTGACTAGGCAGCATCTTACTGTAAATCTGTATTGTGTATAATGGATGTAACTGGCTTGGTCCCTAATTTTTTACCAGTTAGGTTTCTCCATCAATAATATTGGTGCTATTTATTATTTTTCCATATAAACTGCTACAATCCAACATACGATAATTGAATTAATTGACTAATCATTTAGAAATAATTAAAAAGTGACTTGTTGCTTGTTAATTGTATAATTCCGCACATAAGGTCGAACTTAATAAAATTTTAGTATGAATTCGTTATCAAATTTGAATGTAAACGTAACAAAAGAGGTACTTTAGTTATTCTAAATTTATACATTAATTATCAAAATTATATTTAAAAAAAATATTGGATGCATGTGTTGGAGTCCGAATTCACCTATTAATATCATAATTCCAATTCTCTACATCCGTTCAATTGAGTCATTTTCTTGTGCAATTTCATCATTTGATTTCTAATTCCATCCAGTTGATTCTATAAGGTCTTCAATAAACTTTTTATTGTCCGCATTAACTATTGAATATTTACAATTTGATCCTTGAACTTGAGATTTTCTTCCGTGTTCGCCCGCTTTGGTTCATTTCTTCCAATTTAGCTTCCGAACATTGATTTGCGCCTAACAAACAATAAACATACGGGATGAGACCATAATTAATCAAAAGAACTCCGAAGTGTCTATATTTAAATGCCTAGATAAGTTTATAAAATACACTTATCAAACACACTCAAATTTAAACAATTGTTTGTCTTTAATAGGCAAACGTTGTTGATCAAGTCTATGGAAGCCCTCAACTTATTTGACATAGATTTCATATCGGCAACAATAATATACATTAACTTCTTGTTTAGTTGTAGTAAATTTATTTTACACAAACATAAGTCCAACATGATTGATCTTACTTTGTAATTGTTTAATATTAATTATTATTAATATATAGAGCAAGTTCGAATTGCTCAATTGTTTTTAGTTCCACCATAAAATTCTTACATTTAGTATGTATTATTAAAATCTTCTATTTCTTATGTTGGTTTTTTGTTTAAAATTTTATTTTTAGTTAAATTATGCCATCACTTAATTCGCCCCATTCGTGTTTCAACATTTTTAAAGTGTTGAAAATGAATCACTCAATCTTTCCCGACAAATCTACTACATAACATATTATTAATATTCGACTCTCAACTTTTTGTTAAAGGGTAACTGACACAAAATCTCCATGACATTTTCCTCTATTGTAGAATATTTCCATGTGCTTTTATTTTGGCAAACCCCTAGATGGTCCAAACCTTGCGAAAGACCCCTCTACTACATACTAAGTTCTTTTTTTATTTAATTATTTTATTTGAGAAAATGAAAATTTACCATTTGTCCTTTCATTGCAACGAAATTAAATATTTGGGGATTGTGTTGGCTTAAATAAATAATCTACAAAAAAAAAAAAAAAATGTAAGTACTGGATCTCATCTGCAGTTATCCCTTTTTAATTTTGGCCGTTTTAAGTGAGTTTAACACTTAAACTAACGTAATTGGATGGTAGGAGATAATGATTTAGGCCATCTAAATGGGTTTTACCAAAATAAAAGAATAGAAGGGTATTCAATAATAGAGAAATGTTGGGCAATTACATTTTGTTAAAATATGAATTTACAAAAATGTCCAATTTCATGGTTGTCAATTGAAAAATGTTTAATTTTGATAATTCTTGCAAAATGGTCAAATTTGGTATCAAATTGTTTATTATACCCTCAATGAAAAATGAAACAATTTTTTTTTTCAAGTTGTCACGAATTATAAGAAAGACAAGTAGCTTCCTTGAGAAGCTACATTAATACTAGGCTACCAGCTAATACCTAATGAATTCATTTGCTTTCATTATCTATTAGGTATTGAGCAATAATTTTGGAAAAAATGAAGAAGGTGAAGTAAAAAAGTCATTAACATTATAAAATAACTACATGGTTTCAATTATTACGAAAATCATATAATTTCATTTTGAGAAATTGAATCTCATCCAAATTTGCGAGTTGATTAGACTTCCCACGATTCTAGATGGAAAGTGATTTTTTTTTTTTTAAATCTTCTTTTTGTTGATAAGTTGTGTTTAATAATTGTTGTTTTTGACACTTCATGACGTTCCTGACATTTGAACCATATGTATCTCGACCATTTACATCTCATTTATCTACAACGAAATTCCGTTCTGAACATGAGAATTCTCTAATTTTTATAGAATTCTTGATATTTTAAGTATAGTTCTTGAGATTTCACAAATATTTTATTTACCCACATATAGGGAGAAGTGAACATTTAGTGCATGATTGACATGATACTTTTTTAAATGAGAAGTATACGTTATGTGTCAAGTTATTATTGACCAATATATTTTTTAATTATATAAATAATTGTTTTATTACTGTGGAATTTAAAATTGCTAATGAGGGCATTTTGGTCTAAATTATAGTAAAATAGACATTGAACAAATTTTGGAAATTTTTGCAAGTGACTATATGTAAAAGTAGATATTTTTAGCAATTTCCTTTTAAAATATCTACCCGTGTCAGTTTAATACTGTATTATTATTGACTTGATAGAATCCGTACAATACCTTTTGCATTATGTATGAATTATTTTGGGTAATTAGGATATAACGTCATTATCTTTCATTATTATTATGAAAAAAGTCTGTACATTTCATTTTTAGCATTTTCACCCTTATTTCTACATTTCATTACTCAAAAGGCCATTTTTCATCTATTTTCTCAATTAAAAGTTATAAATTAACGAATATATCCTTCTATTTAAATAAAACAGAAAAAATGTAAAGAATTAATTGTAACCATAATCCCAAATTTTTTAGAAAACTGCAAACGAATCCCAAATGAATTAATAAAAGAGTAATTAACACATAATGTCCTCGTCTTTCTCTATTATTGTGAGAAACATCAATACCTTTCATTTTAACATTTTCACCCTTAATTACAATTTAATCGCTCAAACCATCATTTCTATCCATTTTCATCCAATTTCTCAATAAAAAAAGTTGTGAAATAACGAATATACCCTCATATTTAAATATAAAAAATAAAAAAATAAATGATTAATTGTAACCATAATCCCAATTTTTTAAAAATTGCAAACGAGTCTCAAATAAATTATTTAAAAAATTAGAAATAATTTTTTTTTAAAAAAAAAAAGTACAAATGAGTTCCAAATAAATTATTAAAAGGGTAATTAGCACATAATGTTCTACCTTTCACTATTATCGTGAAAAAATATTTGCATTTTTTTTTTTGCATTTTCACTCTTAA
>CAIGRS010230783.1:0-10448 GCA_903798395.1 Fraxinus floribunda | reverse complement strand
AGGGGGCGTATTAGAATCCTACATTACTTGTGAAAATATAAATGATTCACATAATAAGGTGAGGACAATCCTTCCATAATAAGCCGATTTTATTAGGTGGAGTTAGGCTCAATATTCCTAAAAGTAGCCTTTTGCACATTGGATACCTTTACTTTATAAGGAACTAGTAGCTTGTTTGAAGGATGCATAAGATTTTTTGCATGACTTACTGATATCCAAGGTTCATTTAACATTATATTTGATAATTTACGACACGATTGAACAGTGATGACGTTCGATTCTAAAGTAAAAATCTTGAAAAAAAATATTGAGCAAATAGTAAAAATGATCATATTAAGAGGCAATATTCTTTGAAAATATATAGATATAACAAACTATAAAAATCCAAAAGAGGTTAATGTACTTGAAATATTTCAATTAGAATTGAGAAGAAAAATTTTTGATAAAATTTTTGTACATAATGTATCACTTCATATTATGTAGAATAGCGATAATAATGAAGGAAACTCATCGAAGAATGCCAATGTAGAAATAATTGATTAAATAAAAACACAATTCATCTAAAATTGAAATTATTATAGAAATTTGAAGTTTCGGGACATGCAATCCGAACACCTAAAGGTGTATTTTATGCGAAAAAGAAATAAGAAAAATAAAATCGTAACGTGTAACACAGGACTTTCAATATAATGACTTTTGCAAACTTAGCCCTTGTTTGTTTCCCATTTTTTTTTTCTTTTTAACAACATATTTTTCAATAAAATAATATTAAACGTAAATTCAAAACTTTTACTTATTTTTTAACCATATCTTCTTCATCAATCTAATACTCTAAAATTCATTTGTATACCAAAAGTGGGGCTCAAATAGGCGCTTACACAAATAGACAAAATCATTGGTGAATACAATCATTAATCTATATTTTGTTAGCCTAACAATTCATAAAATTTGTGTGCCTCTAATAAATAAGCTAAAACCTAGTCATCTGATATGTCTATTAATATTATTTGTATAAATTTTTGAATAATTTAATATATTTGAAACATATAATTTTAGTAATATTATTATGAAGGATTATATATGCATTTTATTTTATCTTATATCTTTATTAATGTTTTGTAAGTTTCCTGGTAAATTTTTTAATGAGACAACTTTTATAGCATAATCAAAGGAATAGTGCATCATTTTTCCTTCATTATGATTTTTTTAATAAGGTTTTAAAGAGACATTCTTTACATAACAAATATATATAATCTACAAGACATTTACTCTCAATATAACTTTAATATATTATATATATTATATATATATATATATATATATATATTGTATCAAGACTAGAGCGAAATTTACCCAGTGCGCACTCACGGGTAACGACTACAGGTCCCTACGGGCTACGTCAACAAAAAAAAAAAAAAATTTATACTTCAGCATACTATCATGCTGACTAAATTCAAACAAGAATAAATAAATATATTGTATCAAGACAATTCATCTTGAATTGAACAACTCAACAAGGTTATATCAAAGAGAACATGACAAATGACATTTCTCCAAAATTCTTCTACATATTTGAGTTTCAAAAGATTGATGACATCGATATTCAACAAAATTGCTCAAGAAATGCATCGACTCAAATAAGATAAGAGGGAATAACTATACCATTTTTTCTTCTCTCAATTTTTGTTCAACTAGTTTTTTTCATAAGATTTTAATGAGGCATCATTTGTTTTATAGTACTCCAAAAAAATTACTTTACTTTTTTTTTTCTTTCATTTGATATTTTTGTCCCATTGTTTTTTTTTTTTTAAAATCATATACTTCATCTGATATGTCTATTAATATTATTTGTATAAATTTTTGAATAATTTAATATATTTGAAACATATAATTTTAGTAATATTATTATGAAGGATTATATATGCATTTTATTTTATTTTATCTTATATCTTTACCAATGTTTTGTCCCCTTAAGTTTCCTGGTAAATTTTTTAGTGAGACAACTTTTATAGCATAAACAAAGGAATAGTGTATCATTTTTCCATCATTATGATTTTTTTTTTAAATAAGGTTTTAAAGTGACATTCTTTACGTAACAAATATCTATAATCTACAAGACATTTACTCTCAATATAACTTTAATATTTTTTTTTTTTTTTTTTTTATCTTATGTCTATACGAAAACTCCCGAAGGGAGCATCAAAATTTATATTGTATCAAGACTGGAGCGAAATTTACCTAATGCGCACTCACGAGTAACGACTACATGTTTCTACGGCTACGTCAACAACAAAAAAAAAAATTTATACTTCAACATACTATCACGCTGACTAAATACAAAGAAGAATAAATAAATATATTGTATGCAAGACAGTTCATCTTGAATTGAACAACTCAAGAAGGTTATATCAAAGAGAACACGACAAATGACATTTCTCCAAAATTCTTCTACATATTTGAGTTTCAAAAGATTGACGACATCGACATTCAACAAAACTGCTCAAGAAATGCATCGACTCAAATAAGATTAGAGGGAATAACTATACCATTTTTTCTTCTCTCAGTTTTTGTTCAACTAGTTTTTTTCAAAAGATTTTAATGAGGCATCATTTATTTTATAATACTCCAAAAAAATTACTTTTTTTTTCTTTCATTTGATATTTTTGTCCCATTATGTTTTTTTTAAAATCATATACGGTTTTTAACTAGACATACATTTTATAGTTAGTCATCCATGACACGTATATACTTCAAATTAATTATTAACTTTAATTTAAATTTTATCAATTTTTTAAAACTATACTAAATATGGGCTAGATTTTTTTTATTCTTTTATTACATAATACTATTACAATTGACTAGAGAAAAACAAATAATGAGAATGTATGAGACAATAACGTGCCACACTTTTCGGTGTTCACATATTTAATGAGTGATAGGACAGCTGGTCTTTTGTCCCAATTTAAAATTTCTTGGAACGGCGAAAATGCCGCATAATTGAGACACGTACACCAATGTCGTCTTCGTTTGGTACGTGAAGTTGAATTTGGTTGATGTAACCTACGTTGGTTCATAACTAATGATTTTTTCAAAGCTCACACCATTTTGAAATGATAATAATTAATAAAAAAATATTAATTATTAGTACATAAGTTTTAAGGAGTTAGGAGAAATTGAGATCAATTTTATAAATTAAAATTGAGTTGTGCTACATGTACAAAACAATTTGCATTATAATTTATCAATAATTGATGTGACGAGATATAATTGGATCAAAATCTCATTAATCAAATAATTTCTCCACTTACATACTGACACTTTTATCATTCTGTAAAACATTATATAAATAGTTATATACAAAAAGCATTTTTCTTAAAAGTTTGAGGATTTCCATGATGTGGAAGCACACTAAGGATCTTGAGATCGAAGTAATCAAGGACATTTCATTCATAAAAAAAGAATTCAAGATTTTATTTTATTTTTAATTCTTAAAAAAACATATTACTTGATAAATATTAGAATTCTAATTGGAATTCTTTCGTACATATCTTATTCATTTTTTTCCCCTTATTCCCAAATGAATCGAAAAAAACTTTCCAAATTTAAAGCATGTCTAAAAAAATGTTTATAAACGGCGTTTTGATAGAAATATGTTATAGATAGATAGATAATATTTGTAAATTTTACTAAATATGTGAATAAAAATTTATTAGGATATTTATAAATTTGAGTCAAACTTTAACTTACTTTCTAATTATATTGTGATTGTGTCTTTCACGAAATAGATCTCAACCCACATATAAATAGACTATCCGTGAAATCAGTTGCCAACACTTGTGAATATTCAGATAAAAATAAAAATAAAAACTATGTATAATGTAAAAGAGGTTGTAATAATGAATAATGCTATTCGGAATTGTCGTACGTTTTGATGCATGAGTCAATAAAAAATTATAACATTAATGTATTAAATAACCACCTGTCATCTATATGTTACTAGGGCGATGTCGTTGTGAGCGACTACAAATGACATTACTCTGTAATAATCGAGTTGAGATCTGCTATCCAACTTTTAGTGTCCAATTTGCTATCTACCCAATTAATTATTGATATATCATTTTAAAGTAACATACCATCAATTTGGTTGGTTAGTGGTGAAATTAATGAGGATAATTTTGAGATAACATGTTATTCCATGTTTGATTTGAATAAAAATTAAAATTTTAGTAGATTTCGATAAAAAAAAGGATGAAATATATGATTAAAAAGAGTTTTTCCATTTTGTACAAAAAATGGGTGATAGAGGCGTTGACATCTTCTCACATGCGTGCGGGCCTCGCGTGAATAAAATTTTCACAAAAAAAAATAAAAAATGGGCCCTCCCTCTATTGTGATTGTTCGATCGGGTTGCATGTCAATCATTTTCAATACGACTTTATTTGGTGTACATAATTATTGTACATAAAGGTATACATAACCTTCATATGTACACTTAACATTTTTCTTTTCAACTTATTATGATTGATTAAAAAATTACGAATATTATGAAATATACAATTGTAAATAATTCTTAAGTAGAAAATGAAGGTTATTGGTACGAGTAATAGATAGTCCATGTTCACACACGCACACAGAATGCACTACAACTCTAGCATGAACTGTCCTCCTGCCCATCGCAGCCATCTGTACGCCCTCGATCCTTCTCTTCTCCCCACCTCCGTTAAACCTTACAGTCTTCACACTCCTTTTCACCAAACCCAATGCACGCGTTTCTCTCTCGCACGACAACTCATCAATCTTTTCTAATAATTATAGTATAATTTTTTTTTGTGAATTCACAAGAGTTTATATAAAGATTGGATAACCACCATTTTTAACATGGAAAAGCTCAAAAAATCCTTCAAATCCCCCCAATCCAGCCCCCAGAAAGAAGAACAACTCCAAAATCTGCTTCTTCACCAAAAGCCCATCACTGTAGATAACAGTAACAGTGGTACTAACTCGGCCACCTCTGCCGTCGCCACCGCCTTCACTGCTATGACTTCATCGTCATCCACCTCCTCTCCTTCCCCTCCTAAAGACGTTATCATCAAAATCAATGGCCAAGATTCCTTCAAGGAACCCACCAAAACCAGCGAGAATACTAGTACTAATAATGCGGGTAGAATGTGGAGGGACTCGAGTTACGATTTCTCCAACGACGCCGTTATGAGAGCTGCTGCGAACAACAAGGATTTCGATTTCGTAACTGAGTCTCCGTTATCTCGTATAGCTGAGAGTCCGAGTACCAACCACGGCCAGTTGACGCCGAAGGAAGTCCGGGTATCGTTCAACGACAACACGGCAGAGACAGCAGCGGTTCGGGGCTCAAACCGCAGGTCGAACGCCGAACCGGAGGAGGTTCTAGTTTGCAGCTCCAACTCATCTTTCCGGACAAAATCCAGTTTGCTTAGAAACAAAACCAAGTCCCGATTACTTGACCCGCCAGAGAACAATCAGAAATCCCAGAATCAGAGAACCACAAAATCTCAGGTTTTAGGGAAAGGAAGTGAAATCGATGAAGACGACCCGTTTCTAGATGAAGATTTACCGGAGGACTACAGGAAAATGAAGTTCAGTGCACTTTCGATTCTTCAATTGGTGAGCTTGATTCTGATTATTGCGGCTTTGGTTTGTAGTTTAATTATTAATCCGTTGAAGAAGTTGACTATTTTCGGATTGGAATTATGGAAATGGGAATTGATGGTTTTGGTTTTGATTTCTGGGAGATTGGTTTCCGGGTGGGGTATTAGGATTGTTGTATTCTTCTTTGAGAGGAATTTTTTGTTGCGAAAACGGGTGTTGTATTTCGTTTACGGCTTGAGAAATCCAGTGCAGAATTGTTTATGGCTGACTCTTGTTTTGATTGCTTGGCAATCCATTTTTGATAAGAAGGTTGAGAGAATTGCGAAAGGGAATGTTTTGCCTTACGTGTCTAAGATTTGGATATGTCTCTTGGTTGGGACATTGATTTGGTTGTTCAAGACATTGCTAGTTAAGGTTTTAGCGTCCTCGTTTCATGTCAGCACTTTTTTTGATCGGATTCAAGAATCTTTGTTTAATCAGTATGTCATTGAGACACTGTCTGGTCCACCATTGATTGAGATTCGACATGAGCAAGAAGAGGAGGAGAAGGTGATAGCCGAGGTTCAGAAGCTTCAGAATGCTGGGGTGAATATCCCAGCTGACCTCAAGGCAAATGTGTTTCCAAAGAGTGGGAAAGTGTTAGGGACGCCCCGGAAGAGTCCCATGGCTACGGGTGCAAAGAGTCCTGTGTTTTCTCGGATAATGTCGAAGAAGGAAGAGGAGGCTGGTATTACGATTGATCATTTGCATAGGCTGAATCAGAAGAATATTTCAGCTTGGAATATGAAGAGGTTGATTAATATTGTTCGGAAAGGCGCGCTTTCTACTCTGGATGAGAAATTACAGGGCTCAACTGATGAGGATGAGTCGGCGGTGGAGATCACTAGTGAAAAAGAGGCAAAAACTGCAGCCAGGAAGATCTTCAACAATGTTGCCCAGCCTGGATCGAAGTAAGTTTTTTGTCCATGAAGTTGAAGATTTTAACTTAGTTTATGAAACTTGCTATTTTTAAATGTATGCTTCCAAATTAATTCCTTTCCTCCATTTACATCATTGATTTTGTTGCGTTGGTGATTTGAAATTGAACTGTGTCATTATGTTAATACCATCGCTTGGGTGCATGGACTAATAGATTATTCGGATATTGACATTCTTTAAGCAATAAAGAGTGCAAAGTAGATTATTGGGGTTAGAGAACTCATTAAAGCCGACTTAGGATATCTGGTTGAAGGTTCCCATTTGAACCAAGCAGCCAAAAACTCCATCCTCTTCTCAAGATATCACGACTTCACTAAAAAATGTAGAGCAGCACTTAATATATTTACAGAAAGTCCAAGTTTAAATTAATATTTACATGTTCTTATGGATTTCAGTTTTCCGTTGATTCCAAATTATTTTTGTGAACTGTATGATTTAGTAGCTTGTCTTTCTGTGATTAGATTCATTTACCAGGAGGATTTGATGCGCTTTATGAGAGAGGATGAGGCTTTGAAGGCCATGCGCCTCTTTGAAGGAGCAAACGAAAACAAAGGGATAAGCAAACGAGCTCTTAAAAATTGGGTGGTAAGTAAAATTACATCCTTTCTCCCCTTTCCTTTGGGATCTTGTCATCTGTTCAAAATAGTGACTAAGATATATCTGCTCCATTGTATAAAGTTTAAGTTTTGTTCACTTCCGTGTTAGCAAGGCCTTCCAGTCACAGTGTCATTTGGTGTCTGCCTGATGAGAGATACATTTGCATAAATTCTATGAGGCCTTACTTTCTTGTCCATGGTTATAGGAAAGCATGCCTGTAGTTTATGGGGGAGGGAGGCGTGGGTAGCTGGGACTGGCTAAAAGGAATAGTTGGGCGAAAAAGAATGGGTGTGGGCAAATTCGGATTTTTGACAAAAATGAAGGTTTGTTTACATAATTTTGAAATGAGGGCTTTATTTTATTCTCTCTCCAACTTATTCGTGTCAAACAATAACCTCTTACAGACGGTCTCTTACAGCATAAAATCTGTATCATAATATTTCTTATGGCCATTTTGTTGGGGGGAAACAGAGATAAGTTTTAATTAGAATTTTTGAGAACCTCAACAAAGACAACATGTGCTATATCTTTTAACTGAAAGTAACAAACATCCTTTATCTCGCTGGAAGTCCTTTATTGGGTGTAAGAATTAGATAATATAGCAAGCAGTACCATTCATTCTAATGATTAAATTAAAGGATCTCCAGCCAAAAGAAGATAAACCTGCAAGTCGCTTTTAAGCTAATGGTTTGTGGAACATGGTTGTAGTATGTGATTTATTAAAGCAAACAAGTTATCAAAGTCCAAACCAGGACCAACTCTTGGTCAATCCAGTCAAACAACGTCAACAACTGTTAGTGTCTGCCCAGGTATGAGATAACCCTGTTAGTGAATCATGGTCTAGACGATCCACAGTGCCATGTTGGCAGGTATGAGTCTTTGAAGCGTTGTTCTTTAGTTTATTTTAATCCTTATTCTCTTTTTGTAAAATGTTCCCCATTATGGATAAACCTCAATCCTGAACTCCGGGAGCAAAAATGAATAAAAAAAAATTAAAACAGACAGATGTACTAGGCGATGCTAATTTTTCACAAATACTAGAAGCTTTTTCACTCACGCCTGTCTTGTTTAATCCTCAAAAGATGCCCTGCCCTAAAATTCTTTATATGTGATAGAAATATTTGGGTGACTTGATACATCGTGGACAACTCAATTTAAGCCCTTAATGGAAAAATTGATTTGGAAGCTCTACTCCGAAAACCCCAAGCAGATGAGTTTGCTTGCTTGTGCTTAGGCTTAATACACTAATGCTAATCGAAGACTGCAGTTCATGTATATATCTATAATAGAAAGAGTGAAATATAAATATATTCTAACTTTTATGTTTGTTTCTATCACAAAAAATATTGTAGCACTTCCTATCTCTTATATTGCAGGTCAATGCATTTAGAGAAAGGAGAGCCCTAGCTCTGTCTTTGAACGACACGAAAACTGCTGTCAACAAACTGCACCAAATACTGAATGTCCTCGTGGGAACCGTCATACTCATCATCTGGCTCCTTATACTTAAAGTTGCAACCACACATTTCTTTATCTTCTTAAGCTCTCAGCTTCTTTTGGTTGTGTTCATGTTTGGGAACACATGTAAGACAACGTTTGAGGCTATTATCTTCTTATTTGTGATGCATCCGTTTGATGTGGGTGATCGTGTTGAAATTGATGGAGTTCAGGTAAGATTTATTGCATGCAAAATTATTTTGTTTGCATTAGAATCTACACGTGAGCATATTCCACCATCATTGTTATTATGCTTGTGCTTTCTATAACTTCTGTTTTATTTTCATTTCAGATGGTTGTTGAAGAGATGAACATATTGACTACGGTTTTTTTGAGATTTGATAACCAAAAGATTTTTTATCCAAACAGTGTCTTATCCACTAAGTTCATTGGTAATTACTATCGCAGTCCAGATATGGGCGATGCAATTGATTTTGTTATCCACGTTTCAACTCCAGGGGAAAAGATTGCACTGATGAAGGAGAGAATAACAAGGTACCAGTATTGCTGTATAATTTTTTTCCCCAGTATTTATGTGCCTCAAAACAGTGGTGTTTATTTTGTAATAATAATTTTTTTAACTGAAAGTTGGAAATAAGAAAGTATTTCCATAGTAAGGTAAGAATTACTTCAAATTAACTAACTTCTTTTACATTAAAGTTAGAAAAATGTCATGTATCCAAAAATGTATGGAAATGAAATCTGTCTTAAACATTGCTCTGAGCTCAAAAGTTATTTTTATCCCCCTTTTTTTTGGCAAACGTGTTTACTAGAAAAAGAAAAGGTAATTAACTTTTAATTCAAAAGCTTACTTCTTTTAGGGCGTGTTCGGTAGAGATTAAAATTGAAAAACTAGCCGTGATTGTCGACTTTTATTAGACGAGTGTGATCCAATAACAGTTATATTTTCAATTTTAATTGGATTTTGAGCTATACCGAACACGCACTTAGTTTTATACTTCTCAAAAAATACTTTTACATTTTTATGCTCAGAGTCTTGCTTTGAACAAGCTATCCATCTATCTATGCTAACTGTAAAATTAACACTAGATATCAGTCTAATATGTCATGTTTTATGGCATGGTCGATGCAGATATATTGAAAACAGGAGTGATCACTGGTATCCGGCTCCACTGATAGTCATAAGAGACGTGGAGGACATGAACAGGCTGAAATGGTCGGTGTGGCCTAATCACACGATAAATCATCAGGATATGGGTGAGAGGTGGTTAAGGAGAGCTCTTCTGGTCGAGGAGATGGTCAAAATTTTCCGTGATCTTGATATTGAATACCGTTTGCTGCCTCACGACGTTAATGTACGCAACATGCCACCTTTAGCTTCAGCCAGGCTACCGTCTACTTGGACTACATGTGCTCCTTGATCTTGTATGAAAGATCATGGTGCACTCTCCCGGTTGATCTTTGGCCTTTGCTTGGGTCCTATGGAGCGGGGGATGGACAAACTGGAAAATGTAAAACTCCATGGATCTAGACAGATTACTCTTGGTTTGAACAAGATGTTGATCTTATACTGCATTTTAGATGCATTTGAGAGTCCTAAACCGATAACATAACAGAGTTTTATGTAAATATGCTAAATAGTTGCATTCATTGCATGAACTAAATGTCATCTTTCATTATAAAAACTTCGACAGCTTCTTAAGTTGTCATGGTGTCATTGGCTTGTTGAAACAGTATGAAGAGAATGGATTTGCATGTGCAAATGTATTAAGATTTGGGGTTTCATCTTA
>CAIGRS010230761.1:0-15065 GCA_903798395.1 Fraxinus floribunda | reverse complement strand
AATACAATAAAAAAAAATTAAAGTACATCCCTTACGTTTTTAAAAAATAATAATAAAAAAAGAAAAAGAAAAAAGGTTTAAGTTTTTCTTTCTATTTTTCTTTCTCCTCTTGGCTGATGTTTTCTGCAAGGGATCACTTATATGGTTTAAGGCGGGATGTTGGGCGGACATTTGGGCGGGAAACTATGCTTCTTTAATATAGTATATAGAAGTTAATATCATGGAGGCTTTTATAAAAGTTATAAAAAATTTGAATACAATAAAACTTATATAGACTTCTAAAAAGTTTTAATTGAATACATCGTGACTTTTTAAATTATAAAAGTCTCAATTGAATACACTAATATTTTTAGAGAGTCTCTAAAAATCTACATTGAATATTTCTAAACTTTTTAAATCTCAAAAAGTCATTAAAAATTTCAATTGAATACACTCTCTTGATTCAAACAATAAAAATTAAAATGAATACAATAAAAAAATTAAAGTAAATCCCTTACGTTTTAAAAAAATAATAATAAAAAAAAAAAAAGAAAAAAGGTTTAAGTTTTTCTTTCTATTTTTCTTTCTCCACTTGGCTGATGTTTTCTACAGGGGACCACTTATATGATTTAAGGCGGGATGTTGGGCGGACATTTGGGCGGGAAACTATGCTTCTTTAATATAGTATATAGAAGTTAGTATCATGGAGGCTTTTATAAAAGTTATAAACAATTTGAATACAATAAAACTTATATAGACTTCTAAAAAGTTTTAATTGAATACATCGTGACTTTTTAAATTATAAAAATCTCAATTGAATACACTAATATTTTTAGAGAGTGTCTAAAAGTCTACATTGAATATTTCTAAACTTTTTAAATCTTAAAAAGTCATTAAAAGTTTCAATTGAATACACTCTCTTGATTAATTTGGGAGAATTTTGCATTTTGAACATTTCACAAAATAAATGTCAGAAAAATATTGCGCCAATTATCCATTTGGAAATTATTCAACCAACCTCATTTTTCGTTCAAAAAATAATTTGAAGCTAAAGGGGCTCTTGAAAAATCCGTCAAAAAGGAGCCTGCGAGTTTATTCTCCCCTCCTCCTCTCATTTTCTCGACCCTCTCCACTTTTCAAATCTCAGCGCCGTAAAGAACGTTCAAAACGCCTGTCCCAGATCTCAATTCTCCCATTTACAATTACACTACAAATACAAACCCAGATTTTTTGTCTACTCAAATATGGGAGAGACATCAAGAAACGTGGATATGGAAGAGCTAATAACATACAGCAACAACCTAGTGCAAATCTTGAAAAGTGATAAAGACATTAGTGCCGTCAAGCAATTTCTGCAGAAGTCCCAATCCCTTCAATCCCAAACTGACAAAGATTTCTACCAAGTACAAAAATCCATTCAAGGTTCAAATTTCAAATTTTTATTTTTTTTGAAAATTGATTTTGTTTTTCTGTATATATACACTTTAATGGGGCAGTTTGGATTTTATCGTCTATGTGGTCTAAATTTTAGATTAATTTATCTATGCGATATCTCCACTGGAAATTTTATTAATATATGTGAAGAAATTATAGGATTTAGTCGCTTTAATTGATTTTTTCTGTCATTATTGGTTATTAATCGACGCGGTGGGAATAGAGATGGCAATGGGGCGGGTTCGCGCCCCGCCCCGCCCCGCCCCATCATTACCCCACCCCGTTCCCCGCCTCACCTTAGACTGGGCGGGGCGGGTTCGGGGTTGCCCCGTTTAATTTAATTTTTTTTTAAATTTCTAGTTAACTAATTTTATTTTCAATTTGTAGTTAATTATTTTTTTTTATTCTTCACTGCCCGCCCGACCAACCAGGCGGGTTTTTTTCTTCCATTCGGGACGGGCGGGGCTGGTTTTTTGCCATCACTAGGTGGGAACTAGATGTTTTGATGGCACTAGTAGAATTAGTTTCTTACTTCTGCATGATGCATTTTGCTGTCCTGCACTATTGCAAAGTTCTCATTTTAAAATTGATTATTCCAATTAATTTGAAATATGAGACTGAGAAACTGTCTATGTTTATGGGCTGTGATTAGTGCCACGGGACCTGCTCTTCAAAGGATGCGAGATAGATTTCATATATTTGGTTCACGTGTTGATTTGTTGGTTTTTATGATATTGTATAGGATTTTTTTTTACTGCTCTATTCATCCTCAAAAAGCCATGAGAGTAATGATTATTATTTGGTCAAAAGGCGATGATTTGCAGTATATGTTATAGGTTGATCTTTTCTACTTCTATTATGTGTCTTAGAGTACGAGAAGAAAATTGACGCATGCAAGCAGAAAGCTGCTGCTGCCAAATTAAAAGCTGCTGCTGATGAAGAATTGGATTTGCTGCAGAAAGAGTTGGAAGAGGAAGAAAAGGAAGAACATATGCTAAAGGATGAGTTTAGATGAGTATCGTTTCAATTTAAGCTGCATGTTTTCTGATTCTTGATTTAATGCCAATAGCAAGATTAACAGTTTTGTATTATAATTTACACAGTCGTTGTCAGTGAAATTGATGATCTGGAGCGTCAAATGGATTCTATTGAAGAGGGAAGGAAAAACTTAAAGAAACTCGAGCAAGATGAGTTGAGAGCCCAGTAAGTCTAATGTGAAAACTAGTTACTTTTGCATTTATGCCAAGTATTATAACATCTACTTCAAGCTACGAAAGTTTTGAAATGAGTCCCAAGTATTTTTGGTCATAATTTCATGCTGGAATCTGTGACGTAAAAGGTATTCCAAGAGACACTGCTGTTCTCTTTTCGTCTCTGGCTGCAATTTTCTTCCATGGTGTTGGCAGTTATTTGCCTCCTGCTTTGTGTATTTTTACATATCTACAAACTAACTACATTAGATAGTGTCTTGTCCACTAGTCCAAATTGGACCTCAAGTGAATCTCCCCCACTGCTTTTCCTTCGGTTTTACCTCAAACGGTGAATTTGATACTTAGTTTCACAGGCACTATTTCTGTTTTAACATATACACAATGTTTTTTTGTTACATTTGAAAGATATAGCTACATCCTCTAAGAAAATACTATCTTATAAAGGTCTCTCTAGATATTTTTGACTATATCTGCCTGCAAAATATAGAAGGATTGGATGTCAAAAACATGCGCTCCATTTACAATGCAATAATGATGGTTTTGTTATATGTGCTGCATTGCACCCATATCTTGTGATCTCGGATATTTAATGGTCAAAATAGTTTTCAAGCCAGACTACCATAACCATATTTGGATAAGAGCAAGTATTTTCATTTTCAGTAGACATAAAAGTAACTAGTAATGTTTGCTGCGATTTAAATAATTTTTAAATGAATGTTGAGTGTTCCAAATAGTTATCATGTTTGGCTAAGCTTAAAAAAGAGTAAATTTACTTGCGACTTTTTGTCTCTAAATATTGCGCGGATAACTTTTATCTTATTTTAAAGTATAATAAAGTTAATTTTCCGGAAATAAAAACTTACTTTCCTGGCAAAATAAGTAACTTATTTTTACCTTTGACCAATTAATGAAAATTATTTATTTTAAAACATGCTTGAGCTTAGCCAAAGTGTCTTTTTGACACATAGCAACTTATGCATCGTCAATTGATTTTGTAGGATGAAGCTATCGATGTTTGCTTCCGTAACAAATATCATCCCCAACTTGGATGATCCATCCAAAATATCAGGACGTATCCTTGTTTGCTTGTGTTGCTAAGTTTTCTTATTACCTTTTCCCTTTCCAAGTGCCTCTCAAATTGGATTCTACATTGCTCTTTAAGCATCTTTCCTATCTTTATTTCCCTTTAACTTGATGATCCTAGATATTGTGGACAGAGATACAAAAGCTGTTGAGATATTTGAGTTTGATCTGACGAAGCTGACTGCATTTGACACTTGTAACGGTATCTGGAAGATGATAAACTCATGAAAGGCATTTAAATGAAAGTCTTATGTAATTTGTTTGGAACTGTGTTATTCTGATCATTGTAATGGAATCTAATGCACAGTTTTGTCTTGGAGTTGTACATTTTTGGTCCTTCAAATAGTGACTGATTGGATTTAGATTTTTGATTATGAATATTTCAGGTTTTAGGTCTGGTTCAGCTTGAACCAGAGGTCATTTTGAAATATGTTTTATTCAATTTTCGGAAGAAAAGGAGGATCCGAACAAAATCGATGAAACAAAAGAAATCCGAGTGAATGGAAAGGTAAAAACACAGATGAATTCTACTTTCGATTTATAGAGACAAGTTCTAAAAATAGCCTAGTTTATGAAGATTCTTATCTGATGTTTATCTGATGAATATTAATGAAAATCACGATAGATCTCTTTTGGCTAAAACTAAAATACTTCTTTGCCATGACTTCTCAATAATAGTTTACACAGACGGATTGAGTTGAACTTTGAAACCAAAAAACGATGTTTAGCCAGATTTTTTGAGAATATATTTGAGTTAGAATGCATAATAATTGAAATGTTATGTACTACCACAAAACTTCTCTGGTGCGAACTCCCTATGACCAGCTCAATTCCATTGACACCAATTATTCACATGGATAACTAGAGAAAATAATTATAATTTTTGACAAATTTACAAATAACTTTTGAGAAACTCAAGTTTGGAGTTGATTATTGACTAGAAACACTTTTCAACTCTGAACACAACCGCTTAATATCTTACAGCCCTAATGTTGGTTCTTTGGACCATTTATGGGAATTCTGTTTGCTTATTTGCACACAGTGGCAGAAACTTTTCTTTCTGGTTTTCTTCTGTCAATTTTTACTTCCCTGCACTTGCAGTGCAAACTTGAGGAGGGCTTGAAGTTGCAATCTTGAATGAATTGATTTCAGGAAAACCTGATTTGCAAGCCTGAGGTATCTTTTGCCCTCTGTATGCCCTGCAAATGTAGGCTATGAAATTCTGATAATCCTGCATCCATACAAGCAAATGGTTATGGTCCACTGCATCTGCTAATTTGTCGCGTGTGCGAAAGAGAAGTGATAGAAGAAAGGACGAACTTCTTGAAGAGGTTGGTTATTCACAAGCACCCATGGTACAAATCTGTGTGGAGGGTTAAGACGAGCAGTTTCACCGGCATATTCTATCTCAATCTGCACCATTAATGTCACATTTTATGTAAGTAGTCCAATACTAGAATATCTCTTGTGTAGGGGTTGGATTCTAATGTTGCTTATCACACGTGCCTGAAAAGTAATGAAATCTTAAATTCTATAAACGGCAATTACTGTTATATGCTATTGTAGAGAATTGAACAACTTGTGAGGTTTCAAAAAACTCGCAAGAAAGCCAAATTGGGATTATAATATTTACATACAAAGTAAATGCAAAACCAACCAAGATAAAAGCTAAATTCAGTTCATGAATAAAAGAATCCAAAGGTGAGAAAACTAACCTGATATCCAAGCCCATTAGTGTAACAATTTCTAAGGGGCGTTGGGTTGAGTCCAGCTGCACCAAAACAAGATTGCCATTCTGTGTGCCTGTTCATTAAATGCAGACGCTCGATGCAATATATAAACTTGAAGTGTGTTTCCTGCATCATTCTAGAAGTAATTAATGCCAAACAACTACCTAAAAGAACAGACACAGTGTGTGTTTCTTTGTATGTGTGTGTTGGGGATGGGGTTCACCACACTAGGCCAGAGCTTAATGGCACAGGCTTCTGCAACATCCAACCGACACTCGTCTACGCCATGCTGCACAAGTTCATATAAACAATTAAAATACCGTCAACATGTTTGGTACACAGTACTATGAAAAATCCTTGACGGTGAAGTATTAAGAGATAGAAAGGAGAGAATAACATGGACCTGGCAAATCCAAGTGTTGTTAGGTGAAATTTCAGTGTTTCCCCAGGGGACAAGCCTGAGATTGACAATGGAGAAGAGATCTGTCTTGAAAACCTTCACCAGTTGATTCACAATGAAGTTTGCACAATATGGGCAGAGTGATTCATAGTAAAGAGACAAATTCACCTTGTCTTCTTCAGTATCACTGGTAGATGAAAGTGAAACCTTAGCTTCACATACAAACCAAGTGATTAGAAAACATGTAAGAATGAATCCACAAACGCTTTTTTGAGAACCCATTACAGTAGAATGCTAATGAACTCCTCTCATTTCATTCTTTACATCTATATGACCTATTAGCTTTAAATATGGATATGCCATTAAAAGTAATTAACACTTTGTTTTATTTCACCTTTATCCATGTTATGTCAATAATTCAACTTTTATGACTTTTTCTTTATCAGTTGGCCTTTACTTTTCAATTTTATATAGCACTATTATTTTTCACTTAAGTTCGATATGCATATAAGGCTGTGTTAGAGCCACATTATTTTATTTTATTTTCATTCTCATTCTTCTACTTATTTTCAGCCACACATTCTTCAATAAAATAATATTTTCTATCACATCAATAATTTATTTTTTTTAACCACATATTCCCCATCACATAAAAAAAATGCATTCTTGACTACAAAATGTGCACCAAACAGAGGCTAAGTTATTTTTCAAGTAGACTTAAATTTCTGTAATATCAAGTTTTGCTAGGAAAAATAATAATTTTGAAGATCATATTTTATAGAACAACTTCACACAGCGAAACATGCTAATGCTTAATTTGTTCTAATTTTTTGTTGCTGGCTTTATTTTTTTCCAGGACTTTGTATAAATTTATGGTGGTAAGTTGTGGTTGGTGGGTAGGTAAGCTTATTTAGTAGCTTGAGATGGTATTGATAATGGGCTAGGATGAGCAGTAAGGCTTCTTTCTAGCCCAAACCAAACCAAGTCAAGTCAAGTCAAGCCCAATCTTTCAATGGACTGAAAAGTTCAGCTAAAGGGCTTGAGAAATAAAAGTGAACGGCACTAAAAAAGGGGCACAAATGATTGCTATTTTGCCACCTTTTTAGGTGCCAAATTAGTCAAAAAGATTCCATGCATTTTTGTCAACTCGAACAAATTCTTTTCTTTCCCAGGTGGACTCGGAAAGTCGCGAGAGTGGGGGCGAAAACCATTAGGGAATTAATTTCGTGATTGATTGAAGAATATTCACGAAATTAATTCTTTAACATAAGACCCTATGAAACTCTTCTTGATGAGGACATCTATCTCTTACTATAACTTTTTGGACTCGTCTGTTGTGTGTTCATGGTCTTTTTGAAATTCACAGTACTTGCTTTGTCTCTACTTTCGGGTGCAGACCTGATTCTAGGAGGACATGTCAGTTCCTTGAAATTCTTGATTTCAATTAGAATATTAGACATGGAAGTGTAAAGGGGAGTTAAGTCGTCGTTTAGGCATTACCATTGCCTTGTGGTCGGGGCCACGCTAGATGGGGATTTCGACCTTCCCTGCTGGTGCTACGGTTCAATTTTCTGAGTAGACGCCTCCGACTTGTTCATCTTTTGTTTGTTCAATATCAAAATTTGTCTTCCGAGGTATATGCTCACATCCATATTGATATTTTTTTGCATTCCTTCTCAGGTAGGGGTGGGCAAAACCCAAACCAAACCGACCAAACCGCCCAACCCGACCGGGTTGGGTCGGGTTTTTGCAATTTTTGGGCGGGTTTCGGGGTGGGTGGTCGGGTCGGGTCGGGTCGGTGCGTGGGTTGGCACCATAAACCCGAAATAAACCGACCGACCCGACCCGATACAGTGTAAAAAACAACACGTTAAAACGAAAAACAAAAACAAATCGCCATACTCTTCATCACTCTATTCACTCAGTAGCAGCAGTAGCGGCGTCGCCTCTCTCCTCTCGCTCCTAAGTCCTAGATCCTTAATTCTTCTCCAAACTTCTCTCCCCCTCCCAAGTCCCAACCCGAATGAGATTCGGCCCTGAGTTCTGCCACTTTGTTAGATCGGAACCGAACTACTTCATTTATCGCAATTGCTAACTTTTTCCGAGGTATTCTTCCTGCCCAGATTTTAATTATAGTTTCATTTGCTCAAGTAAAAGGGTTTTACTTGGGAGCCAGATTTTGTTTATCACTTGTGTATATTTTGAGAGGTTGTAGTTACCTTTTTTTTTTTTTTTAGAGTTGATATTTTCAAGTTGAAGTTGAAGATGAAGATGATTTTAATTGAGAGGTTGCAGTTATTTCGTTCTCACAGAGCTTAGGTAAGAAATTGTTCTTCAGAGGCATAAAATGGGTGCTGATGATTTTGAGCCATTAACAATGATAGGAAAGGGTGCATTCTGGGAGGTCTCTCTCTCCCTTGACATGTTTGTGGGCCAAATGTCTGTCTATCTGTGTATCAGTTTTCCCCACTTTGATCTGATCTACTTGAGCCTTCGCCATTTGCAGAGAATCAAACAAAGAAATAACGGATAATTAAAAACTTATGCCTGGGTGACATGATGTTGAATTTATATTTGGCGTAAATGATCAGTTGGTTTCATTTCATTAATCAGAACAGTTCTTTTTTTTTTTTCCAAGAACATTGTGCATAAAGGAAAGCTTTTATTCAAATATGCTGTTTAGCCTTTCCCACATATGCTGAAATGTCAAATGCAGATATTTGGAAATAAAAATATATATTGACTTCTTTCTCTTGATATTTTTGGAGCTTCTCAAAATACGAGTTAGACGATTTAATATAAAGAATGTTGAGCATTCTTGTTCCTTGAGGTTTAAATCATTAGTGGTGAACTGATTCCATACATGAGGTGAAATTCCACTGTTAGGAACTTGAGCATATGTTGAAAAGATGTGTCCATCTGCTTTTATTTGTTTTAGGAATTGCTGCTTCTTGTTGTCTCTTTAACCAGTGGGAGAAAATAATATTATTCTGCAAATGACTTGTTTACTTGTGTTCTTTCGTAGTAATAATTTGCTATTGTAGGAACTCTATTCTTAATTCTTTTATTGGAAGAAATTTTCAATTGCAATTTTCAATAGCAAATGGAAAAAAAAGGCAAACAGACCAACCCAACCCAACCTAACCCGACCGACACTTGATTGGGTTGGGTTGGGTTGGGTTGGGTTTCAACATTTACACGAGTTGGGTTGGTTTGATTTTAGATCAAATCGACCATGTTGGGTTGGGTTTGGGTTAGGGCAAAAACCAACCCAACCCACGCCCACCCCTATTCTCAGGAGCTCGAGTTCATTATTGGAAGGATTTTTGGAGAGAGACATCTTAAAAACCTCCCCTCCCATTGTGTGGATTAGAGTTGACATCGTTGCTATGATGTGAAGATCATGAATATGAACCCGCTTCACATTGAACCTAGCCATGAATACACGAAGTTACTCATTAGTCCCTATTCTAGCTGTATAAGGAGGCTGCAGTCTTCTTGGTCAATTTCCCATTGGAAAAGTGGGCTTCAAACTTCGAGGTGAGGTCTTTGAAGCATGTAACATTGCTAAGCCCTCTCGTGTTGAACCACTTTCTCGTAGATTCTGATCGTGTATGAGGAAAGGCCTTGTAGAGGATAAGGTTAGGGGCATTTTGCAAAGACATCGAGTATGTTGATAGGTTTAATAGAACCATTGAACTCTTTCATACAAGAATGCTTGAACCCAAGGTCAGTCCTGTGATTTTCGAGGCCCGAGGCGAACTCTGAAAATTGGGCCCCCCTAGAATGAACGTAAATCCAACTGTATATTTGTAACGTATTGCTAACTTAAAACTGAACAGTTACTACGTGCGTACGTGCAATTAATCCTACAAGCTACAATAATCATTTATATAAGCCGACCAGACTACAATTATATAAGTCGACAATGCTTCAAATATTTTCAATATCAAGTTAGGGTAAGCCATTGCTTACTTGAGAAGTAGGATTTTGACGAAAATCACTATCACGTCTCACAACCCAATGTTCCATCTCCGGCGAATCATCTGCGAACTGACCTGCAAAGAGTTGGGTATTGGGTCATTCGCTCAGTCTTAGTGTCTCACCAGTAACTTTTAAGGGAAAAGAGTTACACAACTTACACTCGTGTAGTGTGTTCTTGTACTGAAAAGGTTGAGAGCTAAAACCCTTGTCTTTTCTTCTCCAACAATGGCTTCAAAGCTTCTCTTTACCCGAATTCAAACCCTAACCCGACTCTCAAATGCGTTCCGCACTCAAATCTCCACTATATACATAAATTTTGTAAATTTCTTACAGATTACACAAACTAACAAAAAAAAAAAAGAATATTCATAAGTAAAATTCTACAAAAAAATAAAAGAAAATAAAAAGGACTCACAAATGTAATTGAACAACCCGATTTCAAGTCTTTAGATNAAATTTTGTAAATTTCTTACAGATTACACAAACTAACAAAAAAAAAAAAGAATATTCATAAGTAAAATTCTACAAAAAAATAAAAGAAAATAAAAAGGACTCACAAATGTAATTGAACAACCCGATTTCAAGTCTTTAGATTCTTCCACTTCGAGGGTAGTTAAATATTTGAAAATCTGGGCATCAAACAAACGAAATAAATTATCCCAACTTGTGTCATACTCAAGAATCCTTCACCTTTGTAAAGTTCATTGAATGAAACTGAGCTCAAAAAGTTCTCAACCTCGAAGAGCGTCTCATAGTCGCAGTTGCAGTGTTTCACAGTTGGAGAGTTGGAGTTGAATTGAAAAGGGAAGGTCTGTTTACCATTTAATAATAATACTAATAATAATAATAATAAAGAAATTAGGCCAAAATTCAGGCCCTTTGGTCTTGGGCTAGACAGAAAACCAAAATAAAAACAAAAATGGGGGGTGCCAAAAAATGAGGCCCCCTCCAGTTTTGGGCCTGAGGCGTCGGTCTCATTCGCCTCGGCCCAAAACCGGCTATGCTTGAACCTATCGAGGTGAGAGTAAGAGAGAATCTATGGAATGAATGGAGTACTCTTAACATAACCTGTAGAGACGTTACAACGTAGGCTTCAATAGTTCTTTTGGATGATGTGGATAAGCTGATCGTGTGTTAGGGTGATGGAGCCCATGGTAGGCCAAGTGCATGGGTCAAGGTGTCTTCTAGGAGACACCAATGCTAAGATCTCCATAAGGTGGAGGTGCCCAAGAACATGAGTTCAAGTCCTCTGCCCATCAGGGATGACATAAGAGGAGTCGAGAAAGGCAGAGATGATAGTTTAAGAATAACTAAATAAGAGGGAGTGAATTGCTTTTTAAATTTTTTTCAAAGAATTAATCTAAATTCAAACAAGTAAATACTATTCAAATAATAAGTGCAAATATGAAAGTGATAAGTAAAAGGAAAGAATGATGTAAACGATATAATTGTGGATGTTTGATCCAAAACAATGATTTACGTCCTCATTTACCAAGCTCTCCGATACAAAGAAGTTCTTTTCACTATATTGATTGACTTATGGTGCAATCTATCCATTTATAACGCTTTCGACGATTTACTTACAAAGAACACCAATCCTTATACAATATTGAGTTTTACAGGATCTCAACATGACTCACACTATTAAGTTTTACTTGACCTCGATGTGACATACACAATGACTTATAATAAAGAACACCAATCCTTATACAATTGAACTTTCGTGGGACCTCAATACGACTCACAAATTTAGAGCAACGATTTTACATTGAATTTCTCTCTTAATAAATGATACAAATGAATTAAGTTCTAAGAGAGATTTACACTTCAATGAATAATAATAAATGATAGTTCAAGTGTTAGATGAATTTTTTTTGAAGAATATGATAATTAACAGTTTAATCTAATCAATTAAAGTTTTTCAATAAGAAGATGATGAAGAAATAAGTATAATGTAAGTCCAAAAGTCTTCTCAAAATATATTTCTCTTTTAATGAATGATTGAAATAAATTAAATACCAAGAGAAAAATAAGAAATTTTGATGAATATGATATTTTATAAGTTTGATTCAATCAATCAAAATTTTCAATATGAAGAAATATATATAATGTAGTTCAAAAATCTTTCTCGAAATATATCTCTCTTTTATGAATAACAGAAACAAGTTAAGTACAAAAGGATAGATAAAAAAAATTCTTTGATGAGGATGATGATTAAAGAATTTGAATAGGGTTGGACATAGTCCCGTTCGGTTCGGTTCTAAAGAGAACCGAACCGAACCAAAATTTTCTGGTATTTAATAAATGGAACCGTCAGATCCAAATACAATTATGTAACTGTTCGAATTTGGTTGGATTCGGTTCGGTCTTTATCATAATTAATCTTTTTTAACATTTACAGCAACATTGCATAAATAAAACTAATGATATGTTCATTCGTAACTTCGATGGACAGTTGGAGAGGGGAAGTCGGACACGACACTCAGCGACTTCGATTTGGGCATGTAGATGTAGGTTTTCAATTTATCAAATGATTTGGGGTTAGTGGACATTACTTACCGAATGAAAGTATGAAATTGGAAAGGGAATGATAAAAACTTAAAAGGCCTAGATTTTGGGTTAACAATAAAATTAATAATTGGGCAACAAAATTAAAACAAAAAACTGAATTTAGAAATTGGGTGTGGCTGGGCTAGCCGGCATGAACTTGGCTTGGGAATTGGAGCATTAATTACTAAATTAGTTAATTTGCTAATTTATTTAGAAAAAATTAAAATAATTTAATTAATTCAATATACAAAATTTAAAAAATTATTTAGATTTAGTTGTTATTCGGTTCTTGGTCTAGAACCGAGAACCAAACTAAACATATCAGTTCTCGATTTAAATACCCGTTCAGATATTTAACTTATGAAGAACCGCTCGGTTCGGTTCAATTTGGTTTGGTCCGATTTGATTTGAGAGTTTTGTCCAACCCTATGTTTGAATAATAAAACTTTTTGATATGAAGAAATAAATGAAATGAATGTAAAGGAAAGCTCAAAGAATTTTCTCAAAAAATATCTCACTTTGATACTCTTAAAAGTCTTTTGAACAATGGAAGAGTGAGAATATTTATATATAGGTTTCAAAACATCAAAAATTGGGTTCGGATGACATGTCCGGTCAACGACTTCTTGTCCAGATAACCAATATAGCTGTTTGTATAATAAAAATGAGACGTGAGAAAGGTCAAATTTTGGACCGTTGAGATTTTTGATTGACTGCCTCTTCCATCCAGTCGACAGCCCGATAGTTTTGGTCTTTTCATGTTTTGGCCCCCTTTTGATCTGATTCGAGAGTTTTGAAAAGCGTGGATTTTTGAAAAGTATTTTTAACTAATTTTTCAAAATAAAGATATTTTTCAATTTCAAATATCATTTTAAAAGTCATTTTTATATTTGATCAAAACATTGTATCAAAATAACTTTTAATATATAGAAGGATTTTGAGCTTAAATATTCATTGCTAAATATCAAACTATCAGTACATTTACACTTGATTTAAGAAATCTAATATTTGATCTTGTTTCGAAATTTAGTTCTTAAGCTCTTGAATGTGTGACTTCTATTTTGACATTCTTCATGAGTCCGATTGTGATAGTCTTGATTTTGATCTTTTGATGACGATCGATTAATTTATCATTGGATGCTTTGAAAATTATAATCACTTTAAATTCAATTGTTAGTAAACAAGATAAACTTGTTTGTTATAATCAAAACTTTAAGGTTATAATCAATAATATGTCAACAAGAGATACGCCATAGGTTGCATAGAGTATGTCGAGGGTGGAATAAAATATCCAGAGGTAGAGTAAGAGGAATAGCACACTGAGATGCCACTAGTGCTGGTGGTCCTGTTGGGTTGTGCTTGGATTCTACTTGGGGATCCTTTTTTGCGTGTTACGAAGCAATGTGAGGTCCTTGTTGGAGATTTTGAGCATGAGCATCACCAAAGTTTTGGACTACAGACCCGAAGCATGATGTCTTGATCGTGTGTGAATCATGACTTTTATTAATGCTTCACAAGGCAGCGCGGATAATGTTACCAAAAATCATACTTGAAGATATTTGATCTCAAGTTGGAAAAATATGAGGGATGAGCACGAACAAGATTTTTGAATTGATAGTCAACTATTTAGAACACCTTCAAAAGACTCTTTATTTATAAAGAGCAGCTTATGTATTATAGAAGTATCTTTAAATTTAGAGAGTCCAAATTTTTACGTGCTCCAACAATGCTCTTCATTTTACTTTTCTCAAAAAAAATATATTAATTTCTCTTTATATTTTATTTAGCATAATTTTTTGTCAATTCACCAATCAATTTAAATGTGGTTTGAATAGTTTAAGAAGTGGAGAATTGAAATATGTGATTTATTAAGTACAATTATTATACAGTGAGCAAACTCACTTTTTATTTTAAAAAGTTAAAATAAAAATCCTCTTGAAGCTCATTTTTAAACGTTGACTCTCTAAAATAAAGAGCATTTGGTGTTTTGAGTTTCTTAGAGATGTTCTTATAGAACTTGATGGGGGCGTAATCTTGAATGAATTGGAACACATGCATATCGATCATTGCAACTATCAAATAGGGTTAGACTCCTGATGATTCTATAACTTGGATTATGGTAAGGATCGCAAGAATTATAGTGGAGTGGGACTCCTTGTGCAATGGAGAGCTTGAGACCCGGGGTCGAGGCACCAGATGGTACCGGACCTTGAGCCCTAGTTGGTCGACTTGGTATTTGGTTAAAGAGGGTTGGGGTATCCGTGCTCAAATAGGTATGATGGATGATTTTCGGGTGGTGATACGAACAAGGCTTCAAGAACACGTGCAATCGACAACCCATCCTTCTCAAGTTCGGGTCTGAAAAATATAGCATCATCACGCCGGATAATAAAAAATAGTAAATTACATTACTTTAAATGAAAAAAAAAAAATATCAAAGAACTATCCACCTTAATACAATTTACTTCGTAATATTCATTATAATTTTATACAGTCTAATCATGTATGCCAAGCTTAAGTGTTTTTGTTGTTTCAATTTTATTTTGGGTATTTCAAAGCAAGACGAACAATGAGTTTGATAATTAATATCTATGACCACTTAAGTATACATAAATTTAGTAAAATCGGTCTAGCCATCAGTTCCCATGGACAGAATACATTTCAATGACTAACGAGGTAAACAGTAAAAAAAAA
>CAIGRS010230717.1:0-11842 GCA_903798395.1 Fraxinus floribunda | reverse complement strand
TCTCTCTCTCTTCTTTATCTATTTCAGCTGTATAGAATCATGAAAGAGCACAAGAATCCTAAGGTTCTCAGTGAAGGCATTTTATGGATGGTTTCTGCAGTTGAAGATTTTGGTGTTTCATATCTGAAACTGAAGGTGTACTTAAGCTCCTTTGTGCAGCATTATTTTTTGTGGTGGTGGTTCCCTCTAAATATTTCCAATTACGGATTTACATGATTTTAGGTAAATTGTACATAATCTTAGGGATGAGGCATCATTGTGTGTTACAGGATTTAATTGACTTCTGCAAGGATATTGGTTTACAATCCAGTGCTGCTGCCACTAGAAATGCTACAATTAAACTTATCGGTGTTTTGCACAAATTTGTTGGCCCAGGTGATATATCCACTTTTTACTATGTCTGCTTGTATGACACAGATGTTCATATGGTCTAAACACTTCTGTCTCTGCAGATATTAAGGCATTCCTCTCAGATGTTAAACCTGCTCTTTTAAGTGCCCTTGACGCAGAGTATGAAAAAAATCCATTTGAGGTATATTATTTAGTATTTAACATATCCGTCTCGATGAAATTTATTACTTTGATGTTTATCATTTGTGTATTATCACCTGCAGGGTATATCTGCAGTTCCAAAGAAGACCGTGAAAATATCGGATTCTGCATCATCTTTGGCTGCTGGTGGGTTGGATGGCCTTCCACGTGAAGATATTAGTGAAAAGGTCACACCTTCCTTGTTGAAGGGCCTGGAGTGTTCAGATTGGAAGGTGCATTTTTATAGATGAGATTATATTTGAGTCTTTAATTGTTCAAACTCATACCAGTAACTCTTGCCTTTGATCTTTTCATTCTAGATTCGCTTGGAATCTATTGAAACTGTGAATAAAATTCTGGAAGAGGCCAACAAACGTATTCAACCGTCTGGAACTGGTATATTATGACTCCGAGAATAGTGACCATTTTTAATAATTTTCACCTATATTTGTATGTTGATTTAGATTTTGACTATTCCTCCCAGTGGAGTTGTTTGGGGCTCTAAGAAACCGCCTTCACGACAGCAACAAGAATCTAATTATGGCAACTTTATCAACTATTGGTGGTCTTGCATCTGCAATGGGTCCGGCAGTTGAGAAGTCAAGCAAGGTTCATTTTTGACAATGCAATTAAATTTATCTGTCTTATCATCTCTCCATTAGATATGAGCCAGATTTTCTGTTCTATTTTTATGTGGTTTCTTGCAGGGTATTCTGTCAGATATCTTGAAATGCCTTGGTGACAATAAAAAGCATATGAGAGAGTGCACTTTAACTGCTTTAGACTCTTGGCTTGCCGCTGTTCATCTTGATAAAATGGTCAACACCTTTGCATTCTCATGTCTATTATTTACTTTTTATTTTTGTTTTGATGGTATAACAAGAATTTCTCTTCTTTAGATCCCTTATATTGCAGCTGCACTAACGGATGCTAAGCTAGGTGCGGAAGGGCGCCGGGATCTTTTTGATTGGTTATCAAGACAACTTGCTGGATTGGCAGATTTTTCTGATGCTATATATCTTCTAAAACCTTCTGCCTTTGCTATGACGGTAGTTTTCTCATCATCTGTAAATAGACAGCATGGATTTCTTCATTTTTTATTCTTTGCTTCTGTCTCAAGCACTTGTTACTGCTTCATACATTTAGGATAAATCAGCAGATGTTCGTAAAGCTGCAGAAACTTGCTTTAGTGAAATTCTGAGGGTTTGTGGGCCGGAAATGGTGCGTTGGTTGCAATTCTTTTCAATCTCATTCTAGTCGAAGTTCATTTATTTAATATTGTCTCGTGTATTTCTTTCATAGGTGACCAAAAATTTGAAAGATATACAAGGACCTGCTTTAGCTATTGTTGTTGAACGACTTAAACAACATGGAACCTTTCAAGGTATATAGTTTCTTCTCTCCTTTTCTCTGATCTACATCTACTTCATTTATTGCTAATGCTGCTTGTTGGCTCACAGAAAATTTTGAATTGGGAAGAACAGTTTCAATGGGTCTCTCGTCCAAAAGCAGCTCAAAGATTGGAAAACCTAATGGTCATGGTGATCGTGGATCACGGCATGGAAGCAGAGTTGCACCATCATCAGTAAGTTTTCTTTTGGTTGAATAGCGTGGTTTGAAGTAGAACGTGAATATTGATTGAAATTGTCTGTTCAGAGAACTATTCCCGCAAAGGGCTCAAGGCAAGAGATCGTTACATCTGTTCAAGAAAGTAACATAAAGTCGCAAGCTTTGTTAAACATCAAGGATTCAAATAAGGTACATTTTGTTTTGCGTATGTCATATATGGCATGCACAACATAAGGTACTGTCTTATGTATGCTGCAGAAATGATCATCTGAGTTTATTTGCACAGGATGATAGAGAGAGAATAATTGTTCGCAGATTCAAGTTTGAAGAGTTACGCTTGGAACAGATACAAGATCTTGAGGTTTGAATTAATTGGGTGCTTGTTGAATGATTTTTTCGTTGATCTTCCTGTCATTATTTGGTTTCTTTTATTGTATTAAATTTATTCTGCGATGTAATTAAAGAATTTTGATACATTATTTAGGATCATAATTTTTTTTGGTCCCTGTAGTAGAAGAGCATAATCATAAAACATGACCATATGTATTCCTAAAAATATCATGTGATAGGCGCTCTTGTCAATTTTGGGATCTGATGTAATTGGTTCATGAAAACATTACGAATGCAGATATGATTTTCTCTTGAGATGTATAAAATCGCAGGTATTATATTCTTATGAAATTTGTTTTAAATGTGTTCCACAGAATGACATTGCGAAGTATTTTAGAGAAGATTTGTATCGAAGGCTGTTAAACACCGACTTCAAGAAGCAAGTTGATGGGATTGAGATTCTGCAGAAGGTGCTTTTACTATCAAGTACATGTTATTCCGAATATGGGTATTCATTGGGCTTCCTGACTTTGCTTTCTTGTTGGCTTTCAGGGTCTTCCATCTATTGGAAAGGAAATAATTGAAGTTTTAGACATTCTCTTGAAGTGGTTTGTTTTGAGATTCTGTGAATCTAACACATCATGCCTATTAAAGGTATAGCGCTATCATTTTAATCATTGGCATGTGAAAGATAATTAGACATACTCATTCAATGCAGATCGCGGGCCACCATTGGTATACTCTAGTCTTCTGTGGTGTGATAATCAATATTATTTTACTTATGTCGAAAACTGTTAGTATATCTGATAGAATCATTATGTAGATCTTTTAGTGCTTGTGTGGAAGTGGTTTTTTGAAAAACAGTTTCCTCCACACTCATTTTCAACCACACATTCTCCAAAAAAAATATTTTTCATGTTTTCCAATAACTTTTCCTTACTTTTAACATTCTCCAATAAAATCACTTTCAAATAATCTCTCCCACACAATGGCTTGGCAAATCAACTATCTCCTGTACTTCAAACATTTTTAGGTCTTTGTTTATTTTTGAAAGCTAAGAATATTTTTGCCGATAAACCCCTGTTTGGGCTCCATTTAAGAAAAAAATGCATTTTTCTCTTCCTTATAATCGCCCACACATTCTCCAATAAAATAATACTACACGAAAACCCAAAACTCTTTCTTATTTTTTAACCCACATTCTCCAATGAATCACTATTCCAAAATACTTTTTTCTAAAAATCTATTTTTAATGGAGCCTAAACAGGGGTTAAATTTTTTACAAATCCGGTAAACTAAAATAAAGAATGATTGGTATGACATTCATGTGGTATGAATGGAGTAATTAACTGAATTGTTTTTGCTGTTTCACTTTGAATTAACTCCATTCATGTTCTTCAAAAAACGATTATAAGGTGCTGGAATTTCTTCCTGAGCTTTTTGACATGTTGAGGAATGAGGGCTACACTATGACTGAAGCAGAGGCATCCATTTTTCTTCCTTGCGTGATTGAGAAGGTATAAAAGACGTGAGCTATTTCTATGGAAGTTCCCTTCGTACTTCTGTATTGGTCTATGCCTGCACATGAGGCAAATTACAGAGTGCTCTCTTTTTGATTCTAAAGTTTTAGTTCACGTTATTTAATTTGTTATTGCCAGTTATGATGTTGATTCCGGTGTCTTGTTGCTTTTTTCATATTTATCTCCAAAAGTTATTGTTAGCCCTTGGTGACATCAAAGTATCTGTTTGAACTATAAATATTTTTGGGCTGCAGTCGGGACATAACATTGAAAAAGTACGAGAAAAAATGAGGGAATTGATGAAGCAAATAATCCACACATATTCTGCAGCAAAGACTTTTCCCTATATTTTAGAGGGTTTGCGTTCAAGAAATAATAGAACTCGGATTGAGTGTGCCGATCTTGTTGGATTCTTACTGGATAATCATGTATCTGAGGTATAATGTGAATTTTATATTAGATGCACTTTTCTTTTATGAACATTTTTATCTTTTGATTTCTTCTATTGTTTAAAGGTGCATTTTTTTTTGTTCTTTCTACTCAGATAAGTGGCCAATTAAAATCCTTGCAAATCGTCGCTAGCTTAACGGCAGAGCGAGATGGTGAAACTAGGAAAGCTGCTTTAAATACTCTGGCTATTGGATATAAGATTCTTGGTTAGTTTTATCTTGACTACTGCAGATAAGTGATCCATTTTCAGTTAATTTTTTTGATGTGGTAATGGATATTTGAATCTTCATTATGCATGTGGAAAAATGAATCTCTGATTAAATATTATATTGCGTGTCATCGGAAACTGGTCATCGAGTCTTGACCATTAATATGGCACTACTCGTTCTAATGCTCGTTAATTTAAATTTTTATGGGTTAGGTGATGACATTTGGAGATACGTTGGGAAGCTTACAGAGGCACAAAGAAGTATGTTAGATGATAGATTTAAGTGGAAGGTCAGTAAATACATGTGCTTTCTATTTCTGAGTTCTTTCTTCTTTCTCCAAATCATGTATGCATATCTTGTTTGTCAGGCTCGCGAGATGGAGAAAAGGAAGGAAGGCCGGCCCGGTGAAGCTAGGGCTGCTTTAAGGCGGTCAGTGAGAGAAAATGGGTATGTTAAAAGAATCAGTTGATATTCCTGATGGACCTATTCATTGTTTTGTTGACTCTTGTAAAAGATGCGATGTTTTCTTTCATATTGCCTGTACCATTATAAATTGACAAACTGGAGACAGTTCTATTGCAATCAAAAGATGACCCGTTCAGAAGTGTTGCATGTGTTTTCTTGTTCTCTTTCATCATATATATCATTTGTGACCAGACTAGTGATATGTGCAGTGTCATGCTGTTATCCTTTTTGTAGACCTTTTCTCCCTGGGTAACAGTGCTTGTTTGGATTTCAATTTAAGCACGTTATAATTTAAAAGTAAAAGTAGGATCCACAACTACTACCTATTTGTTCCCCACTCATTTCTATCATTATAATTTCATTAACTTATAATGAAATTTGATCTTTTGTTTTCTATTCTCGTCAGGTGCATTCTTTATATTTTATGGTGAAGCATTAAATTACCTTTTATGGTCATTTGGAAAAAAAAAAAAAAAGGAAATAGCAGAAGAGATGAACAGTGTCTCTCTTAGTTGGTCTGTTGACTTGTAATGATTTTTCCTTTTGAACTCCTATGGTATTGGTTTTATGAATGCAGGTTTGATCCTGCAGAGCAAAGTGGGGAAGTTTCAAAATCTATATCTGGCCCAATCTTCAATAGGTACCGGAGAATCTATGCCTCAAGCTGTTTGCTATGTGCATATGTACACATGTTCCATGGAGGACTCTGGCTGAAGTAAATTATTAATCTAATTTGTGTGTTTTGCTTGCTAATTTTTTTTTACTTTAAGGGAGAATTATGGTCATTCTGAAGATCAGATGGAGATACATCCTATGCCAAGACCATATTCTGGACCTGTTGGACCAGCTGACTGGAATGAAGCTCTTGATATTATATCACATGGTTCTCCTGAGCAGGTTTGCTTTGAATACCTCAATTTTTGAACTTTGAGATTTGCAAAGAAATGAAAGAAATGCTTTATTGGGTGTTCATCATGATAAATGTTGTTGGCTGCAGTCTGTTGAAGGAATGAAGGTTGTGTGCCATGAATTGGCACAGGCAACCACAGATCCTGAAAGCAGTGGAATGAATGATATTGTGAAAGATGCTGATAGACTTGTTTCATGCCTGGCAAATAAGGCAATTGCTACATTAATTCCTTATATTTTAAGGCCATTCATGTGGTGCTTACATGGTAATGCTTTTAAATGCTCATAACAAGGGTTTATTTCAGGTAGCCAAGACATTTGACTTTAGTCTGACTGGCGCCTCTTCAAGGTCGTGTAAATATGTTCTCAACACTCTCATGCAGGTACATCCATCCTCTTTCCATCGATTCCTTCCCAATAATTTTCATTATGGATATGTTGGATAGAGAAACTCGGACTGACGCATGAATTGAAACATACTAAAGAATGATCACTAAAAATGTGAAATTCATTGTCTCTCTCTGTTTTCAGATCAACCCACATAAATTGGGTTGCTGAATTTTTGATCATTCTGGTGCAGACATTTCAGAACAAGAGACTCGCTCATGCTGTCAAAGAGAGTACTCTTGATGGTCTAATTACGGAACTGTTGCTTTGGCTTTTGGATGAAAGGGTTCCTCGGATGGATGATGGCAGTCAACTTTTGAGAGCTCTAAATGTTTTGATGCTCAAAATTCTGGTATATTTGTTTCCTAAAATGCACATCTCTTAGTGTCTGTGCACGCAAACGTGTTCTTAATATTTGAGATAATAATGTTTTGCCCCCTTGCCCAATTAATCCTGAGTTCAGGATAATGCCGACCGGACCTCATCATTTGTCGTGCTTATAAATCTTTTAAGTCCTGTTGACCCGTCAAGGTGGCCGTCTCCAGCAGTGAATGAGTCCCCAACCTTGAGAAATCAGAAATTTTCAGATTTGGTAGTCAAATGTTTAATCAAACTTACTAAGGTGATTCTCTTTTCTTTTCCTTTCCTCGTGAAACTTGGTGGCTGCTGCCTTCTCTCACACATTTCACATCTTTCAGAAATGTGTTGCGTCTTTCTTTTGAAGTAATATTACTAATACTTGCATGTGATAGGTTCTTCAAAATACCATATATGATGTTGATCTTGATCGTATTCTTCAAAGTATCCATATATACCTACAAGAATTAGGAATGGAAGAAATACGAAGGAGGTACCTCTCAAAACTTTAAAGATAAATGATAGGATTTTGTTCCTTGTTTAATGAGATACCTCTTGAGTGCTGTTCTGATTAATTTCACAATGTGTACTAATTAAATGTTTTAACTGCCCACTGCCAACATCTTTTGATGAATTAACAAAAGAGCGGGAGCTGATGACAAGCCACTTCGCATGGTGAAAACTGTTCTGCACGAGCTTGTTAAGCTCCGTGGAACTGCCATAAAGGGTCATCTTTCCATGGTCCCTATAGACATGCAACCGCAGCCTATTATTCTTGCCTACATTGATCTTAATCTTCAGGTACTTGTGGCAAACTCTTGATAATACTTTTGTTTCCTGCCTCATTTTTTCTCATCCTGTCTTCAAACAAAATTGAGCAGACCTTGGCAGCTGCAAGAATGTTGACCCCTTCTGGCCCTGCTGGACAAACTCACTGGGGTGATTCAGCAGCTAATGGTCCAGCACCTGCAACGCATTCTGCAGATGCCCAATTAAAGGTATTTATGCTTTCTTTAGCTCTTTTATTTGAATGTTTGATTTGTCTTGTCTAATTTGGTTTCTTTTGTCCATGTCCTGTCCTTGTATTACCCTGCTTTCTCAAATAAATTTTGTGGTGATGTTTGGATCTTACAGCAGGAGTTGGCTGCAATATTTAAAAAAATTGGTGACAAGCAAACTTGCACAATTGGTCTTTATGAACTCTATCGAATTACACAGTTATATCCTCAGGTAAGTTCCATATATAACATCCATCCACGATAAGATTGAACATGTTATTTCTTTTGAAATATTTTGGAGTCTGTATTTTAGAGGGTGCACATTTTATCAGATTTCATTGACTAAATCTGGTTTCAGGTTGATATATTTGCTCAGCTGCAAAATGCTAGCGAGGCATTTAGAACATACATTAGAGATGGTTTAGCACAGGTCTGGATCTAATTTTATTTGTGCGTAGTTAAAGTTACAAATGAAACAATTTCTCAATATTTATCATTAACGTCTTCTATTGCAGATGGAGAAAAATGCAGCTGCAGGAAGGACCCCTTCAAGTGTACCTCTGTCAACTCCTCCACCAGTGGCACTTGACCTCTCTCCAAAATACGGCCCTGTATCACCTGTAAATACAAATGATTCAAGAAATCTGAATGCTAAAGTTGAACCTACAAACTTTAGTTTACCACCATCTTATGCCGAAGAAGATAGGGCTACCAATACCATCTCTGCAAGAGGTCCTTTGTCAGATCAATCTGGTTTACAGCAGAATTTGGGGGAACTAAGAAGTGACAGGTTGTTATCCGGAGGTTAGTTAACCTGCAAATTGTTACTTGTTAGTGCATGTTTCTTATGCAGTATTGACCGAACTTAATAGTACAGTGGACAAGATTTTAACCATTATTCTTCCTTCATGATGACCATTGCTATCCAATCCTCCCTACCAAGCATGCATTTATTGTCTTTGTTGCTTGTGTTTCTTTAGGGAATATTTAACTGACAATATCACTTCGTCTGCAGTTTCAAGCGGTACATTAGATGCTATTAGGGAAAGGATGAAGAGCATCCAATTAGCAGCAGCTGCAGTGAACCCAGATACTAGAAGTAGGCCTTTGGTACCCATGAATGGGAATGTAACCCACGGACTTCCTGGTCATCCTTCTGTCACAGAAGGTGTTGATACCGAGAATCCTATGCATGGTGGGGTCCTTCCCATGGACGAGAAGGCTCTATCTGGCCTTCAGGCTCGTATGGAAAGGTTAAAAACTGGGTCACTCGACCCTTTGTAGGCTGGGATCTGAGTCAGAGTATGATTCTTTATGCGTCCTGGTAAATTATGCGGTATGATGCTAATCTTGTAATTTGGGAGATACAACCGGGCTTGTGCATTTTGAGCATTCGTACCTCCAGGTTATTCGCACGATCTTGCATGACAAATGCAGACCTTTGTTTCCTGTAATGTTGCTGCAGAGTTTGCGAGCTTAGTGATATAGGCGATGTGTGGTAAGACTTTTATTATGTTCATCCATATTTCTTGTATATTATAGTCATAACCTTGAGCTGTTTGGCGGCCGCCACGATTCAATCTCATGCAAAAGCTGTTAAATTTGTTAGTTCATAGTAACAATTCCGAATTTTGCTAGTCTCTCTCTCTCTCTCTCTCTTACCTGGCTATCTCATGTCTTCGACTTTACAGTTGATCAGATATTACTTAAAGCTCAGTGGGAATATCTTCCACTATGTAACATCCTCGTTAAAACCATGAGTTGTTCATTTTTGAAGTGCGATTCACTTCCCTACTGTTCAATTACGTTAGGCTAGGTGTTGAAAACAAGAAAAATGGGCAAAATTAAAAAGGAATACTTATAAATGTGGTCTCACTTTTTGATTCTTTTGCAAATTACTATTTGTACCACTGACAATTCTGTACCTTTTAAATTTTTATTTTCATTGCCAATTTCACCTCAACAACACCCCCACCCTCCCTTCAAAACTTCATTTTCTTCCCCGCCCCAAACCAAAACCCAGAAATTCTTATTGGTAGCTCCATGAGAAATCCTTCCAACAATCAATCACCAACACACAAGAGGCAAGTAATATTTTGGCGAGCAACAAATCACACGTTCAAGCCCAGGGACAAGATTGTCACGGAGTGATCAAGCCCCCCAAAAAATATGTAATACAAATCCTCTTACATTCAAACATAATTTATTATTTAAGCACTACATTACATCAGTCCAAATTTATTATTTTTAGCTCTTCCATTGTCATTTTTCGCACCCTTCAAAGAATTTGAGTATTAATTTTTTTTCATTGCCTAAAAATCAAAAATTCTGCAAAATAAAGTTTGCAGAAACCAAACTAAGGGTGTGTTTGACCTATATTATTTTGGAAGAATGTATTCTGGAATAATAAATTAATGGAGAATGTGTGGTTGAAAAAGGAAAAATTATTAATGTGATGGAAGATATTATTTTATTGAAGAATGTATTTTTGAAAATAATTAGAAGAATGAGAATGAGAATTTTAATGTGTACCAAATAAGGGCTAAAGACAGACCTAAAGCAGAGCAGGAACCAAATCGAAGGGAGTTGGTTGCCAGCGTGAGCGGGAAAAGGCCGGCGGATGTAATGGCAAGTGAAGAGTCGATTTCTAATTGCAACTATGGGTTTTAAAGGTTGTCTTCCTCACTTCAAGTTTCATATAGGGATGTTTTCCGTAAATTCCAAAAGGTGGGGGTATTGTGCCTATAAGCCTATTTTTTAGTATATTTTGATAAAAGTCAATAAAAATTGTGGTTGAAAAGTTATAGATTCTATAAATTGTGTGGTTAAAACTAATTGTTGATTTTGACTAAATTTTTAGCAGAATTTTAAGTCGAACCAAGCAAGGGCTAAACTAGTTGAATTGATATACCGTGTCATTGTTGCTTAGTACACCATTTAATAGATCACATCTAGACTTCTCTATCCAGCAGAGGAGGTCCCATTCCTCTCTTACATATCTTTGAAAATCCATCCATCCCCAATCCAAAACGATTGGTTCGTTTGGTGACATCGACGTGACAATGTGAAGGATAAAAAAATGTTAAAATCTTGTTTGCTATACTATCTAGACTTGTTAGTATTACATATAAAAAATACAGTACATACTCATGGAAACTAGGATAAATTTACATAATTCTTGCATTAATACAAACACACACAAACGGGACATGCAATATAGCCTGAAGCTGATAATAAAAGGGCAGCTTCAAACACTATACTTACAAGTTATATATATGATACGACAAGCCACATGTGGACATGGAGATTAATTATAGAGGTGTAAGCGACAAATGATATATGTACTCTCGTGACATATTGGGCAGAGTGGATCGAATAATACTGGATAGTATTAATTAAAGAATTAAACGAATCCACGAGTACAGCATACCAAATACTCGTCTAAGATTAGAGTAACCATCTGCAAGATTGAACTTGATCGACTTCTTTAAGGTTTGATCTCTGTATCATCCCATGATATATTGATAAGATCAGCTGAAGTTAAAAAATCGATATCATTCCAATTATTCCAGTAGTAATTTGACACGTCTGTACTTGGACCTCCCCATGGAAAATCTATGACAGTGCTGCTTGTGCTTGGATTGACAGTTGTAATAACAGTGCTGCTTGTGCTTGGATTGACTGTTGTAATTGTTGATTCCTCCGCCGCGTCGAGGCAGTTTCCGGCTGGGATTAATAAAGATGATGAATCAATGTCAAAAGTGCTTAAACTTGAGAATTGAAATTCTGGGTTTTGATTCTTTGGTGCTGATCCGTTGTTTCCAGTGAAAGATTTCCCTGAAAAGCTGCTAATGTTATCGGCGGTAACGAAAGCACCAAAGGGAAGAATAGATGAGGTGGAGGGGTTGGTGGTGGCTGCGCCGCTGGCTGTGGTGGTGGAACTTGCATTTGATGTCTTGAGCCGTTTGTTTTTCCGGCCACCGCCGACAGGCACATTGCGTAGAGTGCCACCTTTAGTCCAGTGCCTCTTACAAGCCTTACAGAAATGGCGGGGTTGAGATTTGTTGTAATTATTGTAATAACAGAACTTTGTGTTCGTTGAGTCACACCTTGGACA
>CAIGRS010230663.1:0-10949 GCA_903798395.1 Fraxinus floribunda | reverse complement strand
AAGAATTTGAGGCATGTTACCAACGAGGCAAGTGGTCTTCTGGTCCTGCGTAACGGTTGGTAAGTTTAAAAAACTAAGAATATCAAGTGATCTTTCTTTTCCATGATGCTGACTGCATGAGTGCCTTCCATCAGCATGGTTCTCTAACCCTGCTGACAATTGCTGCTGTTGTCTTTTTCTTTGCTCAAAATATTGCTTTTGCCTATATTATTTCAACTCATGGTCAATGTAGGCAACAGTCAGTTAAGTCCATCTTACTTTCGCAATTTTCGTTAATCTTCCACCAAAAGATCAATGTGGAGAATGTTGGTTAATTATCAATTGATTGTGTTAGAACATGTTTTTGTACCTTTTTTGAGTAGACTTTCTTGACTGCAGTTTTCACCTCAGTATGATTAAATGGCATGACATGAAGACACATGAAAGATAAAATACTGTTATGTTGGAAACAAAAGCCAAAGAAGAACCATAATGTTCAATCTACTAAGAAAGCACAACATGAACTTTCAGTGCAGTCACTGACCCAAAAAAAAAAAAAAAAAAGAGCCTGTTGATGCAGCTGATAAAAGGATCAAGGAAGCAAATAATACAAGGAGAGTTTTCAAACAAAACACATCTCCTCAAAAGACATCTTAGATCCATAACAGGCCTCGATACAGTTTAGTCTACTTAAAACATGTCCCAATCACCTCATTCATCCTTCCCTTCATTTATCCTCACCTGTTGGAGTATATTTTGATTTCTTTTCTCATCCATTTTGTGAAGAACCCAATATTCACAACCATTAGATTTGTAGGTCATGTTTATTAATTCGATAATCACGGAATTTCAAACTTCAACACTTACAAAACTTGAGTTTTTTCAAGAGAATGATGCAGATAATAAAAGGATTGAGTAAATGAAAAATAAAGAAGTATCTTCAGACTTAAAAGGTAAAAATAAGGTCCTTGAAAATATCCTGTAGCCAAAATCAGACATCGATGGAGTCTTTTATAGTTAGCCTTTAGAAACGGTCTCTTAGCATGTCCAGTGGTATTTTAGTAAATTATAAAAAAAAATTGCAGAAATTCTGGAATGAACCTCAGACTAGGTCAAGTTATGTTTCAGCATTTCAAGATGATTTAGAATCGGTTTGGTAAGTGTTTTTCCAGGGAAAAATAGCCTCATTGGAAGAGGAAAACTAGTTGTCTATAAAGTTATGTAGCGCTTTGATTTTGGGGGGAAGTATTCAGTTTTGAAGAAATTTAAATCCTCTCATTTTTGAATTGCATGATGAAGTTCCAGCCCCATGTTCGATGCCTATGGGGTATCTTGGAGTGATAACAAAGCCTAAGCTTATTATGCAGTTGAAGATTCTAAATCCATATCAGAGATTATATGGATAGGCTTACATAGCCAGGATTTTGGGGGTCAGAAATGAGCAGTGAGCACACTAGAGTATCTTGCTCCTTGACAAACTGAATTTTGACACAAATTTTAGCACCGCCTTGACCATTTCTATACTCTTCTTGATCTAAGTTCTACTTTAAACAATTTCAATGAAAACAGTTAATCATTCTAAATTTCTACAGAATTGATTACATGACATCATTAACAAACCTGGTGCAGTTAGTGAATTCGTGATTTCATTAGAAAATGCAGAAAGGTAGCAGGTTTGGTCCACAATTAGCTGACACTATATTACATGTTCGGAGAAAGCCCAAACAAAGCATCACAGAGACAACCTCCAGCCAGATTAGTTAAGACCACCAATATAAACTCAGGTTGAGTCATCTCTGTAGGCCAAGCTGAAATAACTCTAATTTGGTCTATAATTATAGAATCTTTCATCAAACGATCAATTTCTACTTATAAGTTGACAAATTTGGTTAACTAAACGATTAGGAACTCTATGATTTCTGCTTGTTAATAAAGGAAGTACGTAACAGATCATTCACAAATACAGACATGAGACATCTATTTGCTAAATTTACATAGGCACCAGTGTTGATTGTTTTTTTTCCAAACTGGTAGGTGCTCACTATTCACAAAATTTTGAGAAGCAAGAAAATGAAAAGATCATAATTGCGTATCAAACTTACAGTCATCACTTTCCGCCTTGATCCACCCATCCATTGTAACATTGTGTGAGATATAATGTCTTGCTCACAATCTCAACTAAGCCACAACATATTTAAAGAGAAAGACAAAAGAAAATCATAAACAGAAGATAAAATATGAAAGGCTGAAAACTTCAGAAAAGGGTGAAACCTCTGTGTTTGATATCAATAAACAACAATTTTGGGGGGAAAATATATACACAAGATGAGAATGGCGATCTGAGATCCAGAATGTGTTGAAATTAAATCATGCACAACAATCAAATCGAGTTCGAAATCAACAGTTTTCACACAAATAAATCTGATACTACCTTCGGAGTTTGGTAATGAAGAATCCTTGTAAAAATCACTTCCATACAAGATAAATTGGCGCCAATATTTACTGAGTTCGATATGCACTTATGAAATTACAAGATGGGCTTTTAATTGGGCTTTATTTGGCTTATAAGCGCGGGAAAAATCATAAATGCCTTACAAATATTAAAAAATTCATTTTTCTACTATTAGACCGCCCTTGTTTGGGCTCCATTAAAATGTGTTTTTGGGAAAAATATATTTTGAAATAATAATTTTTTTAAAGAATGTATAGTTAAAAAATAAGGAAAAATTTTGAATTTACGTGTAATATTATTTCATTGAAAAATGTGTAATTAAAAATAGGAGAAAAAATGAATTTTGGATAAAAATGGAGCCCAATAGGTGATAAATACTACACCTCTGTTTGGTGAACATTTTTGCTCCAAGAATACATTTTTCTGGTTGATGTAATGAGAAATATTTTTTTTATTCAAGAATGTATAGTTGAAGATGAGTAGAAGAATGCAAATGAAAAAAATAATATGGCTCAAACACATAACTGAAATATATATATATCAAAAATATTGTAACATAAACTTACCCTATTTTCATATGTAACTAAATTGTTGAACGTCAATTAAAATGGGGACAATTAATTGAATACATGCGAATTCAAATTCAAAAAACAAGCTTCGATGATGCATTGAGATCAATGATGGTGATATGATCAATCATTCTCCACGATTGAGATAAATTAGTTTCACGAAGATTTTCAGAGTGGGTAACATCTATATTTTAGTGTTATCTAGATTTTATTCGTGGTTGATTTCTCATTGATGATTTTATATTCAAAATTTGAGTGTGTTTGGTGCATATTAAAATGAAAGAATGCTTTTTTTTTAAGTGACGTGGTGAGAAATTTGTGGTTGAAAAAGAAGGAAAATTATTGATGTGATGGAATATGTTATTTTATTAAAGAATATGTGGTTGAAAATGGGTAGAAGAATGAGAATGAAAAAAAGTAATGTGGATCAAACAAGGGCTTATAAGTAATTTGTTCTAGAACTTGCTTTGCTAGATTGCAGAACTCGATTTGAAAATGTACATTGTTGTTTGGTGAAAACACACGTGGCTGTTGATTTCAGAAATCATCTTAATTAGATAATGAAATTTTTTTTTTTTCATTCGTTGATTTATGACAACACTTCTATGTATATTGCTGAAAAGAAGTTAGTGTGCATAAACCCAATTTCTACTGATAAATTTATATTTTGTGAAGCCCAAATGGGGGTTCATATACATTATGTGATAATTTATTTTTTCAAATTGCACTATAATTCCCAAATAAAAATTGATTTCTGAATGCATGTATCTCGAACTAATCACAGTTTATTATCATGGGCTAACATTCATAGCGTGGACGATATATCAATCATCTTATACATAATAATCTAAAACTACGCCGTCAGTCTCCTCAATGGCTTCCAATGCGACCCCCTCTTCCACCAACAATCCTATCATCATCCAAAACTCCCTGGATCCTCAACATCCCCTCCTTACAATCAATCTCTCCAATATCACCAAATTGTCATCCACCAATTATCTCACATGGAGCCTTCAAATCCAATCTCTTCTTGAAGGTTATGATCTTCATCACTTCATTGATGGCACTCATACTCCACCACCACCCACCGTCACCGTCAATGGTGTTGCATTCCCAAATCCGGCATACACAACCTGGAAGCATCAAGATCGTCTCATCTTTAGCGCTCTACCGATTATTGCCCACACCACCACTTCCCTTGATGCATGGCAAACCTTAGCTAATACCTACGCCAAACCATCTCATGGTCATATTAAACAATTGAAGGAACAATTAAAGAGGTGTAACAAGGGCTTCAAATCATTTAATATTCATATGCATGCGATAAGACTCGTGCCGATGAACTTGCTCTTCTGGGAAAGCTAGTTGATGATGAGGATCTTATTGATGGGGTTCTTAAAGCACTCGGTGATGTGTACAAATCCGTCATTGATGCAATTAAAGCCCGTGACACGTCAATTTCTTTTGCTGAGCTCCATGAGAAACTTCTCAACAACAAAGCATCTCTTCAAACTGCTCAACCATCTTCTCTATCACTACCAGCAACGGCAAATCCCACAGCCTTCCAGAATCGTCCAAAATGGCGTCCACCAGCCACCAATCCACAACAACCAAGCCCTACTACTGCACTTTCTACTCATGATCAATGCCAACCTAAACCTTATTTGGGTCATTGTCAAGCATGCAACATTCAAGGACACACTGCCAAATGATGGCCGATGTTTCGGCTTGTCATTAATCAACAATGCTCAAAGCTCTCAAGGATATTGCCTCCCCACACCATGCAACCACAAGCCAATCATGTTGTTCTCGACAACAACACTACTCTTACTTGGCTGCTGGATAGTGGAGCATCTCACCACGTTATGTCTGACTTGAGCAAACTCTCTCTCTACAGCTCGTATCAAGGATCTGATGATATCATGATCGACGATGGATTGGCCCTTCACATCACCCATACCGGTTCTACCACCATACATACTTTCTCTCGTACGTTTACTTTACAAAACGCCCTTTGTGTCCCTTCCATGAAAAAGAACTTAATTTCGATTTATCAATTTTGTACTAATAACCATGTTTCTGCTAAATTCTCACCCTCTGCTTTTCAGGTGAAGGATCTAAACACGGGGACAATCCTTTTGATGGGTGAACTTAAGGATGGAGTATATGAGTGGCCAACTACATCCCCTTCAGTTACCTCTTCATCGTTGCTTGTATTTTACAGTGTCAAGACCACTTCGTCCGAGTGCACTCTAGACTAGTCGTCCATCATTTACTATTATGAAAACATTGTTTCTAAGTTTTATTTACCATTGTCTAGTCCGTTATCCTCTTCCACACATTGTAATGCATGTTCATGTAATAAAATTCATAAAATTCCATATTCTTCTTCTACCTTAACCTCATCCCATCCGCTTAAACTTCTCTTTTCTGATGTATGAACCTCTCATGTTTATTCTGTTGATGGTTTTCAGTACTATGTTTTTTTTGTTTATCAATATACATGGTATATTTGGTATTATCCATTTAAACGAAAATCTCATGTGTGTGATGTCTTTGTGAGCTTCAAGGCATTAGTCGAAAAACAATTAAATACTGAATTGTTACCCTCTATTCAGATAATGGTGGAAAAATATCATGCCCTTGATAGTTTTCTCTCCACCAATGGTATATCCCATCTTACTACACCACTATATACACCAGAACACAATGATCTTTCTGAACGACGTTATCGCCATATTGTTGAAATCTGTCTATCTCTTCTCACTTATGAATCGATGCCTCTAACTTATTAGACTTTTGCCTTTTCCGCTATTGTATATCTCATCAACCGTATGCCAACACCCACACTACATCTTTCATCTTCTTTTGAAAAACTCTTTAAGTCTCAACCAACTACACTAAACTCCGGGTGTACAGTTGCTTATGTTATTTGTGGCTTTGTCATTATTCTCAACATAAACTTGACTCTCGTTCCACTCTTTTTGTTTTTCTTGGTTACTCTTCAACACAAAGTGCCTATATCTGTTTTGGTCTGTCCACTTCTAAAACATATATTTCTCGTCATGTCAAATTTCTTGAAAACTTTTTTCCCTTTACCACTCACCATTCTTATCTAGCTTGTCCCACACCAGAGATCATTTCCAAATGGCTTTCCCCGGTTCAAATTCTACCCATTTCAAGTGGCTCACTCAATATGCCCCCACAAAGGCATTCCTCGTGTCAACATCCGTCACAAAATGTCCAAATGGTCGACCATCCCTCCTCACCAGTCGATCGTCGACCTCTGTCCACAGACCTCTCTTTACTCGGATACACTTCAATTGATCACCAAAAAATCACGGTCAACTGTTTACTACCAAAACTACAAAATTTCGAGACCTCTTCTGCTTCAACCACAGCTCAACCCACCCATCAAAATACCTATCCCATGACCACTAGAGTGAAAAACACCACAAACCCCTAACCTAGATGAATCTCACTGTTGTCCTTTCTCAACCATCAGACATTTAGCCTCATACTGTTAACAAAGCCCTAAAAGATCCCAAATGGAGACAAGCTATGAATGATGAATTTGATGCTTTTGTTCGGAATGGAACCTGGGGGCTTATTCCATGTACTTCTCTACAGAATCTTGTTGGATGTAAGTGGGTTTTTGTATTAAAAGGCTTCCCAATGGTTCTGGTGACAGGCACAAAGCCAGCTTAATTGCCAAAGGTTTTCATCAAGGACCTGGAATAGATTATCATGACACCTTTAGTCTAGTTGTCAAGCCAACAACAATACGTCTTGTTCTAAGCCTGATAGTTAGTAGAGGTTGGCAATTGTGACAATTGGATGTTAATAATGCATTTCTTCAAGGCCATCTTTTCGAAAATGTCTACATGGCCCAACCTCTGGGATTTGTTAATAGAGACAATCCAACACATGTATGCAAATTAAAGAAGGCTATATATGGACTCAAGCATGCCCCATGGGCTTGGTACCTCGAACTTCGCCAGTTCCTCATTGAGTCTGGGTTCACAAACTCTCATGCAAACACTTTTCTATTCATTCTCCACTCAAGTGACATTATTATAGATTTATTTGTTTATGTGGATGACATTATTATCACAGGTACCAATGCCAATATTATTCAGCGCTACATTGACCACCTGGCACCAAGATTTTCAATCAAGGATCTTGGTGCCTTGCTTAATTTTCACGGCATTGAGGTTCTCACCACTTCATTTGGTATGTTGCTAACTTAAAGGCGTTACATCACTGATCTTCTTGGTCGAACAAAAATGTTTGGTGCAAAACCTACTGCTACACCACTTGTTATAGATAGAAATCTCACACTTCATTTAGGTACAACTTTGACTGACTACACAGAATATAGAACAATTGTTGGCAGTTTACAGTATCTTTGCCTTACTCGCCCAGACATAGCATATGCTGTTAACAAGCTTTCCCAATTCGTGCATCGCCCGACGTCTGAACATTGGAATGCTGCAAAACGACTGCTTCGATATCTATGTGGCGCATTGATTCATGGATTATTTATTCATAAAGAAAATCCATTTTCTCTTCATGCCTTCTCAGTGCAAATCAAGCCGGCAACAAAGATAATTATACCTCTACAAGTGCCTATATTGTCTATCTTGGTCGTCATTCTATTTCTTGGTCATCCAAGAAACAACGTACAGTTGCTCGATCATCCACAGAAGCTAAGTATCAATCAATTTCCGCAACTACTTCAGAAATCAATTTCCCTTCTCACAGAGCTTGACGTCACTCTTCCTACACTGCATGTTATCTATTGTGACAATGTTGGTGCCACCTATCTCTTTTCTAATCAGTCTTTCATTCGAGCATGAAACATGTGGCAATTGACTATCACTTTATTCGGGATCAAGTTCAATTAGGTGCTCTTCGTGTTACTCATGTTTCCTCAACAGATCAACTTGTCGACGCTCTTACCAAATCGCTTCCACGAAGCCGCTTCCAAGAATTAAGGGTCAAGATTAGCGTCTCTTTCAAGGCTCCATCTTGAGGGGGTATATTAGAGAATTAATTACAACATATTTTATTTCTATTTTAAAATCTTGTAATTAATTGTAATATCCTTTTAATTAGTTTTAATCCCCTAATTCTAGGATAATTTCCCATTTCTGTATTTTGGGTAACTCACGACAATGCTCAATTTGTGTGTGTGTGTGTGTGTGTGTGTGTGTATTCATTCTTAATCAATGGAAAAGCCAAACCATTGTTTCTCAATATTCCTCTCTCTACTTCAACACTCTATCCTCTCTCTAAAATCGCAATGACCCAAGAGAGATACATTCGAGGGGATAAATGACCAAGATCTTGATGGCCAAAAGGAGGCTTAGTCCCACGATGGCGACGAAGGAGGCGTTGGATTATGTGGCAGACGAAAATTTTTGTTTGGGGATCCATTTAATTTATTTATTTATGGAGGGTTCCCAATCTCCATGTGTTTGGGGAATTGTGTTTCTCTATATAATACTTCACAATAGGCAATTTGATGCATAAAATATGAGTTTCTAGTTTTAAGTGTGTGAGCATAAGCTTGGTTATCCCTTTTTATTTATTTTATTTAGAGGGTGCTAACTGCTAGATTGCTCTCTTTGCTTAAGTTCTTGCTAACAACTTCAAGGTTTGTGGGTGTGGGTGGGGTTGTAGGGTAGTCCCAATTTTATTAAGCTAAAAAATCAAATGAAAGTAGATTTTTTAGGGTGTAGTTTTTGGGTGCTGGCGGGTTTGGGGTTTTTTTGTTGGGTGGTGGAGATGGAGGTTGTGATTGTTGGTGGTTGTGATTTTTTTTTTTTTTTTGCGGACAATTTACCGATTTCATCATGTCAATTGAGAAGTCTGACTCAGTTTGCATTCGGTTTAATGGGAAAAACTACTCGTCATGGGCATTTCATTTTTTTTTTTTTTTTTTTGCAGTTTTATGATAGTTTTAGAGGTGGTTTTGTGGTGGATTTTGAGTGGTAGTGCTGGCGATGGTGCTGGGTTTAGATTGAGGTGGGGTTGTATAAATGCAGTTTGTGACCAATAAATTGGATTAATATGTGACCGATAAATGATTGAGACAAATAAAATAGATAATTTGTGATATAGATGCAATGACTCGTGACTTGTGCACAATGGCATATGATATGTGAACTAGTAATATGTCACATGTATTTGTGCACTTGTTACACGCCACAGATCAATGCACTTGTTACAAGTCATAAATCAATGTTCACAGATCACAGATCAAGTAGAATTGGTCACAAATCACTTATTTATATTCATAGGTCAATATTAAATGGTCATGAGTTATAGTTCATATCTCACATGCCATACTGTACATATATTTATAGATCACAAGTTATGGTTCACAGGTCAATATTAATTGGTCACATGTTATAGTTCATAGGTTTACAAATCACATGTCATATTGTATAGGTCATAGATGTTCACATGTCATTATTTATAGTTCACATGTCAATATTAATTAGTCAAATGTTATAGTTCACATGTCACCATATAAAGGTAACAGATCGATGTCTACATGTTAAGACGAGAGAATTGGTCACACACCATTTGAACAGTATCACATGCAACAAATTAATGTAAATTCAAGAAAACTAGTAACATGTCAATGATTTCTCCGAATTGATCACAAATTTAATTAATCAAATTTCGACAGTGAGAATTAAAATTATTTGATCAGATGAGTGGTCTATTTTTTAATTTCCAATTTAAAAAATAAATTTAAATTACACCAGCGTTGCTCAGTCATCGCAAAAGAAGATGATCAGTTGCCAAAGATGCTTAGTCATCGACGATCTTTGTAGATTATATCCTTCCTCCAACGAAGTTATTTGGATGTCAGTGTCTCTCAGAGGGATGGTGGTGATCGATAGATGTCAATGACTGTAAGAGGGGATGGCGACGGGAGGATGCAGTAGCTATAGCTTAGACTAGAGAAAGATTGGTATTATTTTATATATAATTTTTTATTTAATTAATAGAATTTAATTACCATCCAAGTTTTGAAAATGTAAACTGGTTATCTCAAAATTGAATTAGCCCAAACTTAAGGCCTAAAGTATGAAATTTCCTATCTTTTTTGGTAAGTGTAAATAGACCTCACTTAAAAGTTAAAACAATGCAAATGAAATTTAGAAAAAATGAAAATATTTTTGTCATTCTCAACAAACTGTCAAGCCCTATCACCACTCGAGTTGGGTGTAGATTGGATTTGATTAGATCAATTTTTTATCCAACCCAAACCTAACACAACATGATCGATTTGATCAAAAATCAAACCAACTCAACCCATTTATATGTTTAAACCAAACCCAACCCAAACCGAAACTGATCAAACTTGGGTTGGTTGGTTGATTGGTTTGGGCTTGGACCCAATTCAAGTTGGATTCGGTTATTTTTTTGTTTAACTTGGATAATTTTTTAAAGTTTAAAACCATTTGAAAGCTTCCGTTGTTTTTAATCTATATAAGGAATTCTTTCTAAAAATAATGTATAATTGAGTTTGAAATTATGGAGCTTTTTTTTCCCAATTTTTTTTTGCATATCATCGTTCTATCCTTAATTTTTAGTTTATCAAATAAATTTGCATTTGTACATACTATCATGCTAGTGAACCTAGGTAAAAAAGATACATTCGTACATTCTAAGTCTTTCACTTATACCGAGGTTGGTAAATTTGACCAATTTTGGTTGGTTTTTGCCCAACCCTAATCATGTGGTTTAGGTTTAAATTTTGGAATTTTTACGGGGTTTGAGATCTAATCAGACCGTTTAAAATTTAAAAAAAAAAAAAACTATAAATTTTTGAAATTAGATTGATAAATGCAGTCTTAACCTCCACCTTCAAAATAAAATATAGGGTAATTGGTGCAAAACGTCTCTACCTATGACGGGTATTGTGGAAA
>CAIGRS010230657.1:0-18031 GCA_903798395.1 Fraxinus floribunda | reverse complement strand
CGAGCGGCTCGTCTACCCAACCCCCTGCTCGGCTCGTACTCGAGCTCGTCTTTTGACGAGCCCGAGCGATCCGTGGATTGCTACAGTACGAGCCGAGCGGGCGAGTCGACAAGCTACTCGGCTCGATTGCCACCTCTAATCCCTCGCGACCTGACCGAACAGGTCCATCCCCGCCGAGGCATTGTATTTTTTGGGATAATTTAGATTGTTCAAATCTAACATTATAAACATAATTCACGATAATTTAACATATTTAATATAGTAACATTACCTTTAAAATAACACAACCAGTGCATTGCACGGGCACAAACTAGTTTTAAAATAAGTTTTTATTTTATTTTCTAAGTAACTTTTTTTTTTTAAAATAAGTTTTTATTTTATTTTTAAAAAAAATTAAAGAAGATTTTATATTATTTTAAAAACTTTTTTTATTAAATTTTTTATTTTTCTAATTAACTTTTTTAAATAAACTTTTTATTTTATTTTTTCAATTAACATTTTTTAAAAATAAGTTTTATGTAAGTTCAGTGACCGTTTGTGAAACAAATTAAAATATGGTTTTATACTTATATGGCGATCAAGCTTGTTTTGCACTTAAAGTGATCAAACTTCTATGTCCACGTGTTTTGGTCCTTTAAATTTTAATTAAAATCATAACGATTCTTCAATGATCGTTTACAAATTAAAACTTCAGTGACTGTTTGTAAAATCGCATGAAACTTTAGTGACCGTTTCTGCAAGTTTTAAATTTCAGTGACCGTTTTGTAATTTTTAGGTAAGTTTAGTGACCGTTTGTGCAATTACCCTTTTTTAAATAAGTTTTTATTTTAATTTTTTTAAAAATTTATTTTATATATATAATGCAAAGTTATCGTTTTATCCTTTTTAAAATTAATGAAAATGACGAAAGAAAGTTGGGTGGTCATGGTAAAATGTTATATGAAATTAGATGATTTTGGTGAAATCTTATATGAAATTGGATGATCATAGTTAAATAAAATCAAATTGAATGATCATGGTGATACAATAGAAAGTTGGATGGTCGTGGTAAAACAAAATCAAATTGAGTGACCATAATGACACTAAGTATAAAGTTTGATGGCCATTGATGAATTTTACCCATAAGTCTTTGATGATTTTAATTACAAAAAAGAGAAGATTTATGTGATGACATGCTTCTTGATAACTCCTCTTAATTTACAAGATTTCTGCTTTGCTTCTTGCTACTTGTTTATTTAACAATTAGATATCTTTAATAAAATAATTTATCATTTTTCTGCAACATAATTTTTTAGAGTTTTGCTCCAAGTTCAGGGATCAAACTCACATGTGCCTGCCAGGCCACTCACAATGACGAGTCCCACATGTTTAAAAAAAAATAAAAAAATACAGCCCTCCATATACATTGAGCTGCCTAGCAGTGAACCATCCCTGTGATGTTACACATGTACGTGTAGCATCTCTCAATTTTTTATGTACTTATTGCATATTGTGTCAGTGTCGGCATCATTCTACACGACTCTCTAAAAATCTATTATATATTAATAAATATAAATAAAACGAGTACTATGTAAAAACACGTGACTTTGAAAGGCGTTAGTGGTTGAAATAAAAATAAAAAATTCTTTATTCCCTTCTTCAAATTATCGCTTTTGCCATTCAAGAATTCCTCCATCGTCCACATCACTAGTCAAGAACATACCCAAATTCCCACCCCACCGCCTCTCACTCCCACACGTTCCTTCAGAAGCACCCCATTCTTGAAATTTGTTCCTTTTATACGCACAATTCATTCTCCACAAGAGACTCATAATCTCTCTATCGCCCAAGATCTCACATAAAACTTGCTCTCTCTCTCAAGACTGTACCACCATGTCTGCGGTGGTTGCAGACACCTCAACAACGGCAGAACACACTAAATACAGAAAGCCCAGAAGCCAAAACCACCTTCCCTCCTCCTCCTCCACCGCCGCCGCCGCCAAGAGAAAGAACTTCACAACGGCAACATTCAGAGGACTGGGCTGCACTGCCTCCTCAAAGGTCTCAGTTCCTGCAGTGATAAGAACATCGGCCAATTGGAATGCTGACAAGGTGAAAAAGAAGATGGTGAAGAACAAGAAAATCAACAATAGTAACAACAAATTACACACTGATAATTCTACTGCTGCTGTTATCGTTACAAGTAACATAAATAACAATAGCCCATCACCAAATTCATCACAGCCATTGGCTGTATCATCAAATTGTGGGGGTTCACCTGATGAATGGTGTGGTCCTGGGAATCGGCTCACCGTGGATGCTGCGTCTTCGAATTGTATTGTTTCAAGGAGGCCTGCAGTTTCTGCCAGAAACAAAAGTGATGGGGTTCATAGAATTATTCATAGTCAGAGGGAGGTAATTTTAAATTTGATCTATAATCGAATGATTTCGAATATAATCAATTTCTTGTTGAATGAAGTTCAAAGAATGTTGTGTATTACTTTCTTAATCTCGAGAAATAAAAAGGTTGTTTATCTTGATCTAGTATCAATTATTAGAGTAATTTGGGAATCGAGATTCCATTGGTACATTTGTTTTTCATTTGATTTTTTTGGCTGAAGTAAGACTTTAGAATGAATTCGATTTATCACTTTTAAAAATTTGATTCTATGTTGTGTATTCTTCACCAAATTCTGCAAGATTACTGTAATAACTTGCTCCGTTATCTTTCTTGCCTATCTTATGAGAATAATGTCATGATTTTGTTGAAGATAAGTTGAATGAATATATTTGAGCAAAGCAGGCAAAGGACCGGGTTCAAGTCTAGCTGTACCTGTTTACAAATTGTGCACATCAGGCTTTAAATGAAATATGAATTCGGCCTGCATGTGATAAGGTCATGTTGAAGACAATTTGTCTAAATAAATTTGTAAGGATGGTCCTTTTTTCTTCTTTTAGACTTTCCTCAATTATTTCTAGGAGTTTCTGTAACTGTATGCTGTAATTTTCATGTTTTCAAGTGTTCTTCACCTTTTACATGCTTCAAAACATTAAGGTTGTACCCCACTTTGATATTCTTTTGTCAAACTATTTATGCATAATATGTTTAGTAATTTTATGCATACGACAACCTGAATTTATTTGTTCATTTTCAGCATTCTTCATATAGTATGAGGAGAATGGTGAGCTCTGAAGATATCCCCTTCTGCGATCCTGTCATTGCCTTGGGAACGCAACACTCTGGGGCAGATGTTTCGAGATCTAGATATCATCGCCATCCCAGACATGATTTTCATGATGGATTTGCAGAGGTTCGTTTAATCTTAGGTTCATAGGGAGCCTTATCCTATTTAGTGAATTTACAAGCATTTTGATTATAGATTCACCTTTCATTTTATTGAGTAAATTGAATTTCATGAAATCTTATGCACTAAACCCATGCTATGCTTAAAGATTAAGTTTCTTCCTTAATATGAGTTAGCCTCACATAGCCACTACCTAAATTGTATTCTAGATAAAGGATCTGAAAGTTATGCGATTGAGATAGGAAGTTCTCAGAGGAGTGTTACATTTGACTAGTTAAGTTGAAGCACTTGAATTGCAGGTTTTATATCATTGTAGTGTGTTTTCTTGTATAACGAATGTTGGTTTACAAAAAAATAAAAAAATTCCTAAACCCTATTCCAATAGATTTGAAGTCAGTATGTTCCACCACTCCATTGGATTCATTGCGAATTTCACATACCGCCACTCAGTTTGGTGCACCCCCCCACCCCCACCCCCCAAATAAAAAATTCTGTTTTAACTTTTGAAGTTCATGTAGAGTTTTTCCATCGGATAGTGTACTGAAATACCGTTTAAACCAATAGTTTGAGGTCGAGTATGGTGACTGCTCTCCAGATTTATCCTAAAACTAGTATGGATTCAAGTGTAGATGATTCAAATTTGTTTGTTGCTTCTACATTGAACTTTGAGGTCGATTAGGAAGATGCTGAAGCAAATATGAAGAAATGTTTTTCATCTTCAATTAGAAGAAGAACCAAGAAGCAATGCTGCTCATTAGTAGAAATATCTGTCTGGGGGTAATCTTTATGCATATGTGGCCAAAAGTCGTGCTCTTCTACCATAAACGTCTTCTTCATTCCCTTGAAAATCGAAGATACAGAATAGATTCTTATGAGCGCACCTTAGCAGTGATGATTCATCTAGCATTATGATCTTTACTACGATAATGGTGTGAATAGATCAAATTACTGTGTGGATTGGACTTGACTTGACTCTCTACAGTTCCATTACATTTGGTTGTAGATTGTAATGCTCCAGAGTAGTCTGCTGATGGGGGAAAGATCGGAACAACCCGATCAATACAGGGGTTGGAGACTTGATGTTGATAACATGTCATATGAGGTATACGTATATCAGTAACTTTATGAATGCCTTTGTTCTATAAAACATTCATCATTCTAGTACATGTTTGGTCCCCACAGTATTTTAACTTCGTTGTTAATGTCGTTATTTTGGCACAACAAACAGGAATTACTAGAACTTGGTGACAGAATTGGGCATGTGAGCACTGGACTGAGGGAGGACGAGATATCCTGCTGTTTGAGGAGGAGTAAGGTTCCAATGTTAGATAATTTATCATCAAATTTCCCTACAGAAACAGAAAGGAAATGCAGTATATGTCAGGTTGGTCTAAAGAAATTCATCTCAAGCATTTTCTTGATTTTCCCCGTTTATCTGTTCTTTTTTCTCCGATTGTTCATGTTATTTTAATCAAACCACTACGGATGCCCTTGTCATGATTCACATCATCATTCTCATCGTATTTTTATTAGATTTTTTCCCCCCGATTTTTCTTCTCAGGAGGAATATGAGACTGATGATGAAACAGGGAAGCTGAATTGTGGACACTTCTATCACATTCAATGCATAAAGCAGTGGCTTGTGCAGAAAAATATTTGCCCTATATGCAAAAAATCAGCTCTGCCTCAAACCTAGACCATATACTTGCATTTCTCATATATCCTTCTGCTTTTTAATTTTTATTCTATGGATTGAATTCATCATCCTTTATAGAAAGGTAAATCTTTGATGTGGCATTTCAATATATAATTTTCTTTATCAAGTCGTCCTGGTTTTTGGTTGGCTGCCAAGGTGTGGATAGAAAGTCGAAACTAAGATTCCGGTTGAGATCACTATGAGCTGAAGATCTAGCTTTGTTATCACTCTCTCTGATTACACTTGATTTGAATATAAAATTGCAATTAGTTCTTTCAGTTCTTCTCCTTCTTGCAGAATGTATATTATTGGCATGCTGCAAATTTTTGCCTTAGAATAGAGAAGATAATTTTGTTAATTTTAATTCTCCTGAAAATTACTCTGAAGTGAAGATGTTTCATACTAAATAATCTGAAATTTTAACATGGTGAACAATGAAAAACTCATTTCACCTAGTTTTTGCAACAACAAATGAGTAGGTTAAATGAAGTATTTGATTTTTGAGTAATGCTTCTTGTACAATCTAAGATTCCGGTTGAGATCACTATAAGCTGAAGATCTAGCTTTGTTATCACTCTCTCTGATTACACTTGATTTGAATATAAAATTGCAATTAGTTCTTTCAGTTCTTCTCCTGCTTGCAGAATGTATATTATTGGCATGCTGCAAATTTTTGCCTTAGAATAGAGAAGATAATTTTGTTAATTTTAATTCTCCTGAAAATTACTCTGAAGTGAAGATGTTTCATACTAAATAATCTGAAATTTTAACATGGTTAACAATGAAAAACTCATTTCACCTAGTTTTTGCAACAACAAATGAGTGGGTTAAATGAAGTATTTGATTTTTTATCCCAATTTTCATAGAAAGGAAGGAAAGTTTTGCACCATTAGTCCTCAAGTAATGGACCTTGTTATAATCTGGTCCTCACCCTATATTTTTTACAACACCATCTCAACCTTCTAGTTTAGCAGGGTTATGGGTTCTAAAGGAAGAAGAAAAAGAAAAGCAATTTAGAATTCCTAAACAGTTGCATTCAAGAATGGGTAAGCAGTGTTGATAAATTCATAAATAGGATTTCTATAAATATTAGGACACGAAGAGAATTCAAATAGAAAAATATCGTTGGGATTGTCTACATAAAACTCGACTAGAAACAAATTGATCGTCTACATTTCATATATGTAATAACTATGATGTTAGTGCTATATTATATGGTAAAGAGAGAAGTTAAATTCCATAAACAAAATGCAGGAAACTTCACTACCAGTCTATCTAATTAAAATTTTGGGAAAAGTGCGATGGGGTTAGAAGCATGGGCTTTATGAAGATCTGATACACTTGATCACTGTGTGAATAGAAGTTCAAGAGTAACCATGACGAGATAGAAATTCAACCACGCATGGATGCACATGATGTGAATCCTGGAATTAGATGAACAACAATACGTTGAAGTTCAGTCCAATCGAAACATAATGAAAGTTTAGTAAGGCACATTTTACATGACGTTTGCTTGCTTTTTGTAGAAGAGTTTTGAAAGAAACTATTTTAATTTTTGTTTGGAAACTAACTTTTGAAAGGATATCTCATTCCTGAAGTGCTTTTAAAAAAAAGTCAAATTAGACGAGCTTCCTCTAAAAGCACTATTAAGTATTAACTAGAAAAATCGCTTCTTAAAACTAGTCAAACGAGTTCATAAATAATTTTTGAATTTTAAAAGCTCATTTTAACTTCTCAAAAGTCATACCAAACGAACTCTAAAACCAACATGAAATATTTATGCTCACAACATACTAGACTTCCGTCTAGATCATAATGTGTTGGTTCTCCAAAAACTTTGAATGAATCATCTAAATTTATATTTTTGATCACGGGTCGATGTAATTACACTTTGAATTAAGCCTTCCTTTAAAAATAAATAAATAAAAATTATACAAATTTTTGCCAATTTTACAGCCAAGAGTTTTTAATTAAAATTATATGCAGCTAGAAATCAGGGTATGCTCTTTTGTACCTTGGAGTGGGCCTAAAGATAAAGGAGTACGAGGTTCCTAGTTCCGTCCAGGGACTTTGTGTATGTCTTGCTTTGAGTAAAGTATGGTGAATTATTCTTGGTACATGGACACCTCTATGTACCAATTTTTATGTACATCAAGCATGACTCAAGTATGGCCGACCAGTGTGCTAGGCCTTGGAAAAGGAGACCTACCTTCTGTACCATATCCCGTTCGCAGAATTTGTTCGACATAAGCTTCTGAAATAGTTGGGGATGCATCATATTCTGGGCAGAAACTTGAGATTTCAACCCCGAGAAAAGTTGAGGAAGATATGCAACAGGGTATAAAGCTGCCAAAAATGCTCCCAATGCAATAGCAGGAACATTCCGTGCTTGTGCAGGATCACTTGCATTTTATGAACAGATTCACAAGAAAAAAAGATAAAAGTAACGAACAATGTAATAACAGTCTAATTCTGGTGCATGATTTTCATTATGTACCAAAAAGTTCACTTTAGGTAAAGTGAATTTCAAAAATATTTCCACAATCTCCCATTTACTGCATCGAAATTGGACAAAAGTATATGACATCACGAGCAGTTATGGACAGCACTATACAATCCAATCCAACCTATCAAACATGTCGAAGTCGGATTAAGCGATAAAAAGAATGCAGTGACAGAATTAGCAACAGCTGATATCTATGTCCACTTGTGAACAAAAGTATGATGCTAAAACTCTACTTCTTTGTTGTTGATAAGTTGACAAGAGAGATAATATGTTGAGCTATCTCGGCCGAGGCATTCGGTTTTGCAGCTCTTAAAGCCCTCTCAGACATCTCTGCCATAAGAGTCTCGTTCTCTGTCAAGGTTTATGTAACGTGTTAGTACTGCAACAAGCAAGATTATCAGAATAGAATCTAAGACGTTTGAATGGGTAAAACACTAATAACTTCTTCCGCATTATGTCTAAATAGATGGAGCGAAATTGATTATCATGCTCTGTCTAACTAATAAGTTTGCGAGTCATAAACTCAACTCAGCCGCACTTACCCCCGGTTCTACATGGATCCTCTGTTTCCAATCAACTCCATAAATGGTCCTCTCCAAAGTTAAAACAGCAAGGATCCAAATTCTCTTTAATCACCTCAGTCTATGTGATTTTAAATCGACCTAGACCTCGAGGTTAACCACAACCATTTTTCCTAACAGGTGCCTCTAATCGCCTTCTTTAAATGTGTCTAAACCATCTCAACAAGTTCCCCAGTAATTGTGTTCGATGGTCACTATCTGAAGTTTGATCCAACTCGCAAATATTTCAATGTGTTTATATCAATACGAAATAAAAACATTCATGTATTTATATGAATAATAAACATTTGTGGCATGTTTGGTACAGGTGATATAATAGTAATGGACAGTATCAAAGGAGAAATAGAAGCTAAAATCTCGTTCATTATACTATCTAGTATTGTATGCCAAACATTCAAGTAATGTTCTAGAGAAGTTTGATTCTTGTATTGCTTTTTAGAATTCACAAAGATCATACATAGCAACCCTATTTTCTGAAAAGACGGTATAAATAAAAAGGTGAAAACTGATTATTCGCATTTAAATTTTAGCCATAAGCAAGGAAAAACCGAGTAAATATTGGAAAAGGAAACTAGTGGCACTTTGTTCAATTTTCATTCTTTCCTACATATAGTTTTCATGAATAGTCAGAATCCCAGCCAAGTTTTCTATTCTGGCTATAATGTATAATAGTTTTTAGGTCAAAATTTGTTGGTAGAGACTCTAGTGCCACAGAAATGGAAGGTTACCAGGTTGTGAACCGCTCAGTTATCAGGTGGTGGGACCCCAGGTATTATTTCCTGTCATTCAATTTTCTGTTCTGATCCTTTACACAGCTTCTCATGAACAGTAATCATCCTAGCAAAGTTCTCTATTATGGCTTTCTGGTTTTAAAAATATTAGTTTGTGCGTGTGGTGTGCATCTATGCATCTTCATGTATACAAGTGTATACAATTATGCCTTTACCTATCACAAACAGGTTTTCTTTTATTTTATTTTAACCATGCACAGGACTGTCAGGTCCCTCTCAAAGCATTGAATACAACAATGGGCTGCTTGCAGCAACCCTAAAAGCAAAATAATGCAGGAAAACTAGGTTTCTAATGAGGCTCTTGACAAGCCTGCTAGAGTTGACTAGTATTTTGTTCATGATTAGTTAGTTAGATTTTTATGTGGGACCCCATATTAGTCGTCATGAAATTGGTTACTTTCTTTGCCTTCAAGGTCTTTTCATGACTCTCAGGTGTGATCTTCCCTCATCTTAGTTCTTCTATTTACTTGTTTCCAAAGATTCCTTAACTAGATTTAAAAGAAGGTTCATCAGCATTATCCAGCGAGGTTGAGAGTTAATCGAGCATTTAGGTAGAAACTTGTGATCCCATGGCTTTGTGAACCAACCAGACATTGTTCTTGATCTCCATTTGCACCATACTCTTATCCTTTGTCGTTCTTAGAACAAGAAATTCAGGCGCAATCCCTGAGTAACAGATTAGGTAGAAATAAAATTCCAAGTGGACTTTATAGTTCATCTAGAGACCAATAGACGTAACGAGTCCTATCCTGCCAAAGCAGATGGAAAATATAAAAACAAATATACCCTGGTAACTTGGGGCAACAAAAGCAGCACCAGGTATAAGCAGCTTTAAGAGAACCATCGAGGGTATTTTCTTCTGACAGAACTAAGGTAGCCTTTTTGTTTTGTTCTCCTTTCACTTTTTTTAGTAAAATATGTTAGTAGGAATGTTATAGATTAATACTTCCTACTTTCTAGAGCAATAATAATCAAAAAAGCAATCACAAAATGAACATAGCCACACAAATTTATAGTAGTTCACCCTCAATGTGAAAGGTACCATTCACCTATTTAGTTTTATATACAAAGAAGATCACAAGGGTGATCTCATGCCTTTCAGTCTGTGTCTCGCATAAAACAGCCACTGAGCCACCTAAAAATCCTTCATATATCATAGGAATGTTAGGATGACCCATTACAAATGTAAAATACAATATACCTCTAAACCCAAAGTAAACCTAAAATATTCACCTTGGATCCCAAGGAGGTCAATCGGATAAGCATACAGTTTAATTAGGCTCCACGCAGTCCAACGAGGAGGTGACTTAGGTCTTTGTCAACTTATAAGAGCTTATTTCTCACCAGAACTACTGCAGTTTCTCTTCATTTATCTATTGTTTTCTGCTTGCAGAGGTAAGCAATAGACATAAAAGAGCAAACACAAGATGATGGTTGAGCAAGCTGTAGGTAAAGGTAAACAAGCACAAGCTGCAGAGATATGGAGCTCAAATGAAAGGTTTAGAAGTGGTAATTTTATAATGAACATCAAAAATGGCTCCTCAACTATATACGGGAGTACCTCCAGGACAACATTCCTTCTTCTCTCCTTCCTTTCTCAACCATGCAGCTTGTATTTTTATTATTTCCAAATTCAATGATTTTAAATCCAACCCAGGCATTGAAATGGACAATGTAAAGCGGGGTCAAGGGTGAAAAGGTTCAAGTGGGATCGAACTGGCCAGTCGCCTGACCAAACATTGACATGGCACAGAGATCTGTTTAGTTATTTTCCTTCCCCTTGCTTCCTGTTAATTTCGTTGGTCTAGTGAATAATTTATGCAGAGACATTTATCATATAACAAATATGTTAACATGGAACCCATACAAATCTCATGAAAGAAAAATGGAATTGGGCACAACCAGCATATTCAAATATTAAGATTTTTATGCATTCATTGATTTCAATGTTTTCAGGTCCTAGACATCCCCGGACCATCCATACTTTTCTCCTCTCCTGCCACACGTTCACCTGAAGCTCCAAGTTTTGTCTTGCTTCCAACTAAACTTTAAGCACCTAACCCAATAAAACTTGCACAACATACCCAACAATTACCCTACTTTGGGGTAGGGTACGAGCTCTGCAAGAGCAAATTGTAGAGACGGAATGAACTTATGGAAGTCAGTTTAAAAAAAATTCGCCACCAATTTTAAGTAAGTTATATGATATAGCAGGCTACTTCTGTATTTTAAGAACATGTTTGACTAAGCTTAAAAGGTTTAGTTATAAGTAGATAAGTAAGATTCGACATAAATTTGGTCAAAGTTTTGAAATGAGACACATACTAGCAAAATAACTCCAACATTACTGTCAAAATAAGTCAATATTTCACTATAATATAAAAGAGGCTGCCACGTGTTATCATCTCCTATCTTCAAGTTCAACCTATCTTTTTATTTGTANCCATATTTTTAGGGAACTTTTTCCTTCTTTTGTGTCTACCGATAGGACACTGTATTGATTACCTTTTCTTCTTTTTCTTTTTGTAGCCCCAACACTATAATTACCTTGAACAAAAATAACGGTTTTCATACCTAATATGGCATTATTCATGAGTCCCTTGCTAAAACTTCATGTTTAGGTTTGAGATGTGCAATTTAAATGCATTATTATATGTACCTTACGTGTAACGCAAATGCACACCACTGATGGTAAGAAATAGTAACCAATCCAAACATGCTGGGAAATAATAAAGTTAATTAAAAGCAAGTTTAAGATACTTGTAAGCTTAGCCTAACATTGTTGCAACTAATTCGAGGAACCAGTAAGATAGATTAAAGTAACATGTCCACATTTCTGCAACTAATACGAGGAACCAATTAGAAAGATTCAAGTCGTTCTACCACCTCATTTGAAAGCTTAAACTATTTGATAAGGTGGTTCAATAGATGATAGGGGATGAAGGCAAGGTGTCTTATGGTGAGAATATGGAGGGTGACAAGGAGGGACAAACAGAAGGGAAAAGCTTGTGGATAAGGATTAATGTTTGTAATAGTGGCAGTGCTGGGTTGATGCACTGGGAAATCGAGCAAAAAACTCCATGGAGATGGTGATGCTCTAGATGGGATTGAGAGGGTGAAAAAAGGAATGAGGTGGAATTATTTCCTTGGGGTATGTCGAAACTTTCATAAAATTTGTTCCATGTCAGTGCTATGTCATAGTCATAATGTCATTAACTTCCATCAGGAACTGAGAAATGACACTAGCCAACCGTCCCATCACTAAGGCAATTTTTTTATTAATGGGGCAAGCTCACATGAAAACTCTTTTTGTTCTACTCTATAAGCTCCTCCAACCGAATAACTTTTATATTGAATCCCAAAAAAAAGCCCTCTCCTAAGCCGGCCAACACTGGCTCGCTTTTGAGCAAAAGGGTTATAAATCATCACCTCTTTGAAGAAACAATGTTCTCCTGAAAGAAAACGTTTTCATGCCACGGAGATCCCAATTCCAGGCCCCATAATGCCTCCCTTCATCCTTGCCTTATTGCAGATTAGAATTCTTGATGCCTATTCTTGGTCCCCATTTGATGTAGTGCTTAAGTAACTAAGTTTGGAGGACTCTGCTAAGTGGCAACACGAGATATAGAGTCTGACACCTGGCCAGAAGTTTCTAGGACTCTGCAAAGTATAACACAATATATGGTCTGCCACCTTCCTGCTATAGAGGACTTTTTGAATATGATATATAAGATAATAGTTTCAATCAAATAATTGATTTTTTTCTTTCTACAAGCTCGGAGAAAAATTTATTCCAAGAGTCCAACATTGTAAGGGTTCAAAGTTAAGTACCCCTTACTCTTATCTTATGCATGGAACAGTTTGAAGCATATTTGAGAAGTCAATCAAAATACAAGGTTATGGACCTGAGCAGAAACTCCAAAAAGGAAATTCATTATGGAAACATCAGAAAACAATCAAATATGAACGTAAAATGGTCTTTCTACCGTAGAAAAAAATTATGAACTCGTTTTACATGAATCCTTGAAAAATAAGCGCATGATCAGAGAAATTGTATTCCCAAAGGTCAAAAATGAGAGAAACTAGAGTACGGTAAACCAATGCAAGAAAAGGTTAATATAGTCTATATAAGATGCATTCTTTTAAAACCAACACTTATCGATACAGACGGAAAAATTCTCTTACCTAACATTTCTTCAATAGCATTTCTAAGAGTTGTCGAGCCAAGTGCATCTTCCATTATAACCCTTGAACCCGCTAAATCGGCCATTAGAGAAGCATTTTCGAATTGGTGTCCCTCAGCAGCATTTGGAGATGGTATCTGCATAATTTCGAAGGAAGTTAAATCAACAAATCAAGTTGTCGGATCCATAATAAGTGTGTAGCATACAATAATTGCACATGAGATCTAGATTCTTAAGAATTGATGAATGACTGCTTTTGTTTAGAAGTGCCAAATAACTTATCAATTCTTGGATACACTTGTCACAAATTATTCTGGAGGAAGTATATTAATTAGATCTTTAGAATGTAAAGATATATATCCCAACTTTATGAATGCTGTACATATTCCAATATGGAAACTGCAGGCACCATATATGACATTATCATACACAGGTAGAGATAAAGAAACATAGAAGGATAATGCTTTCAAGTCTTATTGAATTTGCATCAAATCAATAGGAACTTAATTTGGGATATGAGGGAATGCATTACAGTTGCATAACAAACTGTATGGATATAAAAATGGTAAACATAGGCAAGGTTGCCTTTCTCTCATTTTCTAATCATTAAATTCAGATCGTAGACTAAAGAAACCTTTGTACATTGATTTTTCATCCCTCTGTCTTCTCTTGATACCAAATGGATCGCTAGCATGAAAATATTCATGTTCTCGAATTTAAAAACAGCAAGTATGAGGCACAATGCTTCCAAAGAATAGACACGAGAAGACAGATAGTTCAATACCAAAATACAAGGTTTCCCAGTGGCCAAGATCTCAGAACAGGTCATTGCCCCGGCTCTTGAAACAACAAGGTCGGCTGCTGCATATGCCAAATCCAAAGCAGGCAAGAACCTTCATCGTGTTAGAGCTATATCAGTTACAAATAACAAAAATAGATATCTCCAATTTAAAATGAAAAATATGCATATATTAATCAATATACGAGTGAATAAGTTTTGTTTATACAACTTTTTGACGTGTGTTCCCTCTTTCTCACTAGACACACTTTCTGCATACTTCAAAGGCAATAAAATTGTGGAACAAACATTATAAATAGACTGATAATTAAGAAATAATTGCATTTTTGTCAAAGTTATTCACCACTCACGGAGTAAGGACAACTCGGGGATGGTCCCTCGCTAGGCTCTCCATCTCAGAAAAAGCTTCTACACCTGTCTGCCAAATAATAAACAAGTCCTCGCACTCATTTAGCATCTCATAACATGAATTCAGCAGTGCAAAATTGATCGTCTGGGCACCTAATGACCCTCCAAGCACCAACACGACCTTCCCCTCCTCCAACCCTTCTTTTGCAGCCACATTTGGGAAAAAATGCTGCCTGGCCACCGTCTTAGACACCTGTTTCATCAATGACAACCTCACTGGATTCCCACACACCACACACTTGCTCCTCCGCAGAAAAGACTTCACAGTCGAATCAAAAGCCACAAAAATTTTATCTGCAAATAAGGAAAGCACGAAATTTGCAATCCCAGGCACAGAATTTTGCTCTTGGATTACGAGCTTAACACCTTTAAGGGCTGCAGCAAGGCAAGTGGAGAATGAAACAAAGCCACCAGTACCAATGACAATGTGGGGATTAAATTCTTGGAGAATTTTGTAGCTTTTAAATGTGGATTTAGTGATTACAAAAGGGAGGATGAACAAATTGTTGGGCGAGAATAAAGGGCGGACCAAAGGGGCCGCGGGGACGGCGGTAAAAGGGTAGCCGGAAAATGGCACAGCCTTGGCCTCCATACTTTTGGGGGTCCCAACAAAGAGAAATTGGGTTTTGGGATTCAGGGATTTGAGCGCATCAGCTATAGCCAACGCTGGGTATATATGACCACCAGTACCCCCGGCAGCAAATGCAACCCGTAGGCTGTCAGTTGCGGCGGAAGAGGAGGTGGTGGATGAAGCACTGGTTGTTTGGTCAAGAGAGACACAGTTGAAAATCCTAACGTTCCTGTAAACACACGAAAACAGTTAACAAAATACAAGTAGAAAACATTTATATATACACATATACATATCTGGGGGTGGGTTGAGGTCGGGTGGATAGGGGCATGCTTGCCTTGAAAGGGGGATGCGGGTTTGAGCATGGAGACTCGGGGGAAGTGAAGACTGGAAAATGGTAGCCATTACACAGAAGCTGATGCCTGATGGTGAAGATGGGTTTGTAGATGGGTTTGTAGATGGAGGTACACGTGTCACATGCCTAAGTTGGTCTCGGGTTTCTTAGTACTTCATCATCAATAATCAGAATCCAAATACAACTTCACTATTTTACGAAAATTCTGGAACCTGGGAAAAGATTCCTGGCTTCAATATACAGGTCGAGGACAAAAACACAGAAAAAATCAAGAAAATGAGAGGGTATGAAATAAAGGAGGATAAAATTGTTGAAGGATCATGTTGTAATTCCAATATTTTAAAAATTGACTAGACCATCAACTGGAAAAAGAGAAACTGAGAGAGTATGAAATAAAGGAGGATACCTGTTCATGATTCAGGTAGTATTTTCAATATTTTAAAAATCGATCCGATTATCGATCAGAAAAAGAGAAAGGGAATGGTCAAAAGAAAGGATCGAACCAAGATTGAACCGAAAAATTATACATTTACAAAAACTTTAAAATATATACATTTAAGTAGGTTGAATCGGTTAAACTGGAGAGGGGATAACGAGTTTTTCAAAAACTAGCTGATTTAATGGGTTTTGGAACGGATTTTTAATTGGAGGTTTTATAAGCCTATCCGAACGAATTTTGGTCTTGATTTCTAATTTTTCCATTTGAACAGACCGTTCCGATTTTTAAAAGACTAATTATTTCCCACTATACAAATGTTTTTAATTCATCATCCTAGGAACATGAATCTCATTTAAATATAGCATTGATTCTGCATATTATTATTCTTTCAAAATTGAGCTGAATTAACAATTTAATCGAAAAAAAATTAAAAATCAAATCATTTATGGATCAAAACTACGTACTTAAAAAACTTTAAAATAATGGTCTGTTTGATTGCAAAGGTAATGGATGGAAAGAAAATGTTTTACAGGGGATTGAATTGTCTAGAAATTATTTTACTAGAAATTGTAATTAATTGTATTTGATTGGTATAATTATTCACCTGAAAAATGTTAAAAGTTTGGCTTCGTTTTTTATGAAAATTGTCCATGAAAGTGATAATTTGTTCTACCATTGAGTCTAGAATTTGTTCCAATTGTCAAAAAAATAATAATAAAAAAAATTACAATACTTAATACCATTCGTTTGACTTTATTTTGTATGAAAATTGTCCATTAAAAGGATGAATTAACAATTTAATCGAAAAAAATTAAAAATCAAATCATTTACGGATCAAAACTACGTACTCAAAAAACGTTGAAATAAGGGTCCGTTTAATTGCAAAGGTAATAGATGGAAAGAAAATGTTTTACAGGGAATTGAATTATCTAGAAATTATTTTACTGGGAATTGTAATTAATTGTGTTTTATCGGTATAATTTTTAACCTGAAAAATGTTAAAAGTTTGGCTTCGTTTTTTATGAAAATTGTCCATGAAAGTGATAATTTGTTCTACCATTGAGTCTAGAATTTGTTCCAATTGTCAAAAAAATAATAAAAAAAATTACAATACTTAATACCATTCGTTTGACTTTATTTTGCATGGAAATTGTCCATTAAAAGGAAAAAAAAAATTTACTGATAGAATTTTTTCCAAAAATAAAAATAAAAAAAATAAAGAAGAAGCCTTAGAACCTGGAAAATCAATTCCAACCAAAACAACAGGAAAATGTTTTCCTCCAAAAGTTGGAAAATGTGGAAAGGTAGAAAAATAAATTCGAGGAAAATTTTGTTATCAAACAGGTACAAAAATTGGAAAATGGTTCCATGAAAAACCATGGCCATCTAACGGGGCTTAAGATAAGAATTGATAGGTTGGGGCATAAGCCAGCTGGTTTACGCCAAAAATAAATAAATCTATATTTTATGTAGTTATATCGATTTTTTTCCAACATATCCGACCCTAATTCAACTTTTACCATTAATTTTTTTTTTCAAGTAAATGTTAGGACCTATTTTTTGAATTTTGGTTTTATATATGGTTAAAGGCACAAATGTGGACGTGGACAAAATTGAGTCCAAGAATGTCGTAATTGAGGAATGCAACTAAGGATTTTGGACTCTATTTGGGGATACGATTAAATTCCATATTATCTTGACTAAAAATATCTAATTTGAGAATAAGACATTATGAAAAACCGATTCAACTACGAAGATGAATTACAAGGTAGCGATTGAAAATATTATCGAGAAAATTGTGGTTGTTGTCTTTAATTTATATTTTCTTTCATATTTTTATTTTCAACCTTTATTTCTCCATCTACGATGTTCCATTCAAAATTATTTTTAAGAAGATAGATGTATTGAAGAATATGATAGTTGATACCATCGAGCATTATTATCAAGATCATGGGATGAATTATGGGGAGTCAAAAATAATTATGAAGAACTATTGTAAACAATATGATAAATAAAAAAGTGTAAATTCAAATAATCTCATAGAATACTCGATATTATTTCTCAAACGTATTTTTATGAGATACGAACCGACGTAGTTTTTACAAGAGCTAAAGGTTGAGGACCCACACTGCAATTCCGTCAAGACCAAAAGTGTATGCCTTGAAGGCCCAATCCTTCAAGGTCATTACAAAGTTGACCAAACCCTACTTTAAAAGATGGAATTAAACGTAATTCGGAGGGTGTTTGACATTCATTTTTTGGATAATAGAATTTTTGGAATAGTGATTGATGGGAGAATATGTGGTGGAAAAGTTATGAAAAGTTTTAGATTTATGTGTAATATTATTTTATTGGGGGAATGTGTGGTTGAAATGAAGAAAAAGAAAAATATGAGAATGAGAATGAGTGTCAAATAA
>CAIGRS010230635.1:0-20569 GCA_903798395.1 Fraxinus floribunda | reverse complement strand
TCCCCTTTTTAAAAAATTATCGTGAAAAAGCTCTTTCTTCTTCTTTGACTTCGAATTTTCTTCCCAATTTCTTTATTACAAGGGCAGCAAGTAGTCCACACCCAATTCTTCTCTCTCTAGAAGTCGAAATAATAACACAGAGATTAGAAATGAAGAAACCCGTGTCCTGCAATTTGGTCCTAGTTCTCAACGTAAAGAGTCACATATTGACAAAAATTCTATCAACCATCAACCACCATAAGGGCACATATTGACAAAATTTTTGCCAACTATTGATCACCACAAGAAACCCAAACCCGAGAAGCCAAGTTATGCCCAAAGAAAATTGAAGATTCAGTATAAAGTCTATGAGTAGTCTCTGATACCATAACAAACTTTTGATGAAAGATTTTTCCTTGTAGAATTTCTTGCATTATATTATATATGAAGAGTATTAACTTATATAACTATAATATCAATCTAAATATGATAGATGTAATCAACCTAGGGTGTGTTTGAGCCATATTATTTTGGAAGAATGTATTCTGGAATAGTAGATTGATAGAGAATGTGTGGTTGAAAAAGAAGGAAAAGTTATTGATATGTTAAAAAATATTATTTTATTGAAGAATGTGTCGTTGAAAATGAGTAGAAGAATGAGAATGAAAAAAATAATGTGGATCAAACAGGGGCTATGTTTAAAACCAAAAGATATTATAGCTAAGTCAAACTTCTCATGCCATTTCTTAGGTGTTTANTGTTAAAAAATATTATTTTATTGAAGAATGTGTCGTTGAAAATGAGTAGAAGAATGAAAATGAAAATTTTAATTTGTACCAAACATGGGCCTAATATACATAACTATTTGAAGTCATAATCTTTGTGATGTTCGTCAATCTCCATGATCTCATTGACACTACATCCCTCGCAACCACATTTTGCCAAGATAGTTTTGGTGGTTTAGTCTACCGCTCCCTATTCTAACTTTCTCTAATGAGATTGCATTAGAGAAATACACTTGATAATGAAAGTGATTCCGTAACTGGGAGAATGGGATGGGCCTAATCCATTGCCCAGGCAACCAGGCAGTTAAGTGAGTTGGTTTCATATGAAAATTGCAATGACTGAAGAAGTAGAACATGAAAAATGTAGAAGCTGCTTGTACTTTGAATCGCCTCCTATCTCTTTCTTTGATGCCATTATCATAGTCTAACCTTCATATAACTTTCTCTTTCTTTCCATATATACATAAAACTAATGATTTCAACTAAATATAGGTACAAATATTAGTATACTTAAGTAGTTACATCCATTTTTATTCTATAGTGCCATAGGAATATGGATTACAGTGAAAAAATTAGCAGAAATAATATACACTAGACTGCAGTTGCCTGGGTGATGGCACTCTGCCTTGGCTTTTTGGGTGGTCACCTTCGAACCTAGGCTTTTACTTTGACTGCAAGTTGAATTCCATTATGCTTCTGAAATATTTTAGCTGGAAGAATATTTTACAGAAAAATCTAAATGCCTTGCAGCTTTTTTTTCCCCTTATAAATCTACCTTTTTTTTCATTATACATTTAATTTTTTATGTAAAATTCAATGATTACTATAATATTTGACAATTCACCTAATGATCTTATGAAGTGCTGTGTTTTGTTACTTATTGTTCCCACATCTCATGTTATATTATTACTACTAAAAGTTTTGTTAAAGTTAAATGTCACTTATTTCTTCTTTTCCTTTTCTTATTCTCTAGCTTGACCAGCAGTGTGAGGATAGGACTGTACTACGTTATGTTTATTATTACTTAGCCAGAATTCTATCCGACACTGGTTCACAAGGTTTAAGCCCGGGTGGTGGGATACCTACTCCAAATTGGGATGCTTTGGCAGATATCGATGCTGTTGGAGGGGTGACCAGAGCTGATGTCGTTCCTAAAATAGTAGAGCGGTTGACTTCAGAGGCTTTAAATGAAGAAGTTGAATGTAAGTGATAAAGTCATTTCCCTTGTTTAACAATGCATCATCATCTTTTTCTTTTGTTCTACCAAATTTTTATTTATTTAACTTTTTTTTTTTGGATTGCACTTGCACAAGACTAAATTGCTTTCAACAAAGTATATGGAACTAAATTATTCTATGATTTTACGGAATGTATAACTCAGTTTCACAGAGTCGCATGCTTTTTTTATATTTCCGAGTCCAGTTTCAATTCCAATATCACAAGACTTGAAATTTTATGTTTGGGCAATGTAACCTTGCACTTTGACAAATTTTTCTTTAAACCTATATTCGAGGCATTTATAAAATGTAGAAAGCAATTGGTTGCCATTCTTTGTGTTGACCACCTCTCTGGCTTTCACCCTCTGGCATTAACGTTTTCTTACCATGCATTTACTTTTTATTTCATGGGGATAGCCACTATTTGCCATTTCAGTCTATCAATTATTGATTTTACCCTGCATTTTTATGCCATCATTCTCCTGAAGCTTCACTACTCCACCAATAGACGGTGTCATCTTTGATTGATCTGTAAATTATTTTCCTTTCAACTTCCTTCTCGAAGATCCACTAGACAAAAAAATAATGAAAGCATTGAAATGAATTCTAAATTTCAAGCAACGGACTCTGTAATGGGACAATAGTGCAAACACCATCAGTTGTGTCATGGAAAAAATGTCATTTGTAAAATTGACATTTGAGGCTGATCAGCGTGACTCATCTGACAAGTTCAAGTTTATTGCTGCCTGGGTAATGTGAAGGGTTTCCTTGCAACAACTATAAGGGGAGTTACATTGTAATACGGCCATCACTGATGTTATTACTGGCCATGTATGTATATTTGGAAGGTTCAATATTCTACTGCATGAGGGAACACATTTTCCACAAGAAACATTAGAACTATGTGTTTTGTATTTCTTTTATTTTCTGTGGAGAATATAATGGGATGTAATACATTTTAAAATTTAGGATTTGTTTTAAGGAAGTTACCTTGCTTATCTTTAATATTTTTGACTTCAAGCCCGTTTTTGGTCCCCATTATTTCTAAAATACATTTCTCTCTCTCTTATTTTTAGCCCACATTTTTCAATAAAATAATAATACTTGCAAACCCAAAAATTTTCCTTATTTTTTAACCACACATTCTCCATCAAAAAACTATTCCAAAATGCATTTTCATTAAAAAAAAAATGGGGCTCAAACAACAAGCAAGTTCTTGCTAAAACTGCAAATCAGTAATTGCTTCTCTTTCTATTCTTTTGAAGTTCATGCGCGGAGACTACAAGCATTAAAGGCTCTCACTTATGCAACTTCTAGCAACTCAGAAATTCTGCCCAGGTTGTATGAAATTGTGTTCAGCATTCTGGAGAAGGTGTGTTTGAGAAAAAAATCCTTTTACTATCTATGCAGGAAATATTTTGAATTATGGAAGCTATGCATATAATACTTTTTGAACACTTGTTCGTTCTCAGCATTTGGGATTTGGTGATCATTGGGTATAGATAAATGTTATATCTTGCTTTGTCTGAACCATCCGAGAGTATGCTAAGATATAAAACATGTGCCCGCATGGCTAAGTTTCAACTTTAGAGGTTATCTTGAATTTGTCTTTGATCAGTTCAGATGGACATTATAATATCATTTTTTACATTTAACTTGAATGAAAAACAACTTTGATTGGACTTGTTGTCTGTTTGATTAATCATGAAGGTTGCAAGTTTAATAGAGAATCTTAATGTGGATCATTTCATATTTCCCCTTGCTTGTCTCCATACATCTTTTTGTCATTATTTAGTCCCATTCCTTTCTTTAATCATTAAAATTGTCCCAAGTAAATTGAATATTATGGTCTTCAGTCAATAGACAAGCCATAAGAGGTTATTAAATTAAAGTGCATGTGACCAAGGTTTGTTGTGTCTTGTAATTTCTTTGATAAATAGCGTTTATCAGATATTCTGGTTAATAGTTCATAATTTATGAACTTTCTGTAACTAATAGTTGTCTGGTGTTGCTGGTGTTTTGTTATCATTTCTAACAAATCATTTCCTTGAATATCATGTAAGCGCAAACCAAAACTTCGATTTCCTAAGAGCAATTAGTCAATTTGATTGCCAGGTTGGTGAACCACAGAAACGAAAGAAAGGTGTATTTGGGACAAAGGGGGGTGATAAGGAGGTATTGTCTCATATTAATAATTTCCTTTTAATCTTTTTTGGTTTTAATTTGTGCATTCTGCTTAATTGGTGCTTCTCAACGTGCTGTTGCTGATAGTATATGTTCTTGACATTCATGTCTATGTACAGTCTTGGTGTTTTGCTGTCTTACATGTATAAATTACTACTTTAGAAGGCTTCAGGTTTTGTTTGATTACTCCCTTTAGAATGGCACTGTGACTTGCATTTTTAAAGAAGGCACCAATATGAGAGCATTCCATTCAGATTTATATTTAAGGGATATTTCCTGTACACCCACCAGTTGCCTCATAATATAATTCACAACAGCCTGCCATCCATTTTTGAAATCTATTCCAGATTATCATTTTCTAATGCCCATGCCCTAGTGATTTCCCAACTAAGAAATGCATTAGTTTTCTAGCTCTGTCAACATAAGATCCCTAATATTCCTTCACTTTCTCTACACAACTGTACATTTAAGGTTTTTCTATCTATCTCCTCCCCACCCACAAAGTGCAGATTATAGAGTTTCTTCAAGTTGGGTGAAACTTCTTGTCCTTCAACTAAAAGAGTAACAATGCTCACATTAGCTAGCCTTTTGACGCTAATCTGTTGTGTGAAACAGATGACATAGCCTCAAATTTCAGGCTGGGAATGAGATGAATAATATTCTGCCCGATCACTAGGTTTAATTACTTGTTATGTTACTTCGAGTTCACCTAAACAAAATAGGTGGGGCGGAAGGATTTTCCTCAATTTCTTGCCTTCTGTAAATAACCCTCACAGCTCACAGATTATTGATTCTCACAGTATTTTTTTCTCCAAGATGAATTAATCTTTGACGGAGAGTTAATTAGACCTCTACTCAATTGACATATGGCCCCTATTTGGCAGGGATTAAAATCAGATTTTTAGTAGATTTTGATAAAATTTGATGAAATGGGTGGTTGAAAAGTTGTGAGCCTTTTGAAATATGTGATTAAAATTAATTATTGACTTTGATTTTGATTTTGATAAAAAACTAAATTTTAATCCCACCAAACAGGAGCATGATTTCTATAAACACCGTAAATGCATTTTTTTTCCTTTCCTTTCAACTATTTAATCAATTTAAAAATTTATTTGAACCGAAGGTAGAAAATCATTTGGCAAATATTTAAGCAAGTGCAAAAATCTGTATTAAGTAATCCCCAGTGCTGTATTATAAATATCTCTGCTCTCTATATGCTTTAATTACTGAATTTTTTGTGCTCTTCAACTGTATTTATTTTCAAGTCAAGGTGTCTATTTCCCTACGACGTTTTAATTCTCATCAGTGTTATGACATATATGAGTAATTTCTTCCTTCCTTCTACCTTTTCTTGAATATTATCCATCAGTCTATCATTCGGGGGAATTTGCAATATGCTGCCATAAGTGCTTTAAGGAGACTCCCATTGGATCCAGGAAATTCAGCATTTCTCCATCGTGCTACTCAAGGGTTAGCTTTCATCTATTGGTTTTTGATTATCTAGAGTGATGCTATGCAGCATGGTAGTGATTTATGATTCATTACCATGTTTATGTTGGTTATATCTGCTGGAGGCATTTTATCGTCTAAGTCATGTTATAGATCAATACATCTCTTTTATATATTATCAAGATTGTGCTATCGAAATCTCGATTCATTCTAGGGATTCTGTTTAGTTATTACTGCTCTTATCTGTGTTAGCAGTTAGTATACCTGTGACTGCTGCTAAAATCATCACCCTTGATTGCAAATCATTGCCATTAACATGTCGGATCCAAATTGCTGATTTTTTAGTTTCTGGGGTTAGAAAGAAGAAAAAAGATGAATGAAATAGAATAGAGCAGCCACTTGCATAGCTTACTCTTTAATATGGCTAAATAAAAGCATAGGAAAGAAATCGTATTTGCGATCTTACCAGCAAAAAAAATTGACAAATATATTGCTCTTCATAACCCATGACACGTACAAGCCCCACCCTATACCCTTCCCTTCAGCAGAATAAAAGGTCTGCTGCAGGATGCTACCAAGCATGCTTGTCATCTGCAATCGTTTGCATGCCAGTTTAGCTTTGATCCAAACTGATATAATTGAGGTAGTAGTAAGTTAACCAAAATTGACCACAATCTCTTAAGACGACTAATAGCATCCTTCCTCCATCCCATCTTTTTGTACCTTTTTTTGGGATGCTTATCAGCTTGAAATCTTTTAACTTTTCTTATCATGCACTTCTTTTGTCATTTACTTCAGTGTATTTGTATCCATACTTTTGCTGACACCAGATTCATTGAAAACATCAACACTAATTAATTATATGCAGATAGATGCAGGAAATGCCATACATTCATCTTATTTAAAGAACTATTCAGAGAACAAATTGGTTATATGAAAAACTACTCAAAATGTGAGGATGGAGTATTGGAAATTAGAAATCATTGCTCATGTAAGACCCCGCATCAACATTTTTGGAACCCCAATAATACTTCATTGATAATAAACATGAAACTAAATTAGAAATTTAAAACTAAAATACGACCTTTATTTAAACTTGAGAGAGGCTTAAGTTATCTGAGAGCCTACATGGTGTTTGGTTGTTTTAATTATTGAAATATTATCGGAGAGTCTCAGTGCTGATTGTGAGAGTTTGTCCCACTCCTCTTGAATCCACTTATTGTTGATTTTGAGGTCTCAAATTGAAGACATGATATTGCTAAGCATTTATTACATATATCCATCTAAAAGTGCATTTAAGTCTTGCTACTTTGAGAATCTCATCCCTCGTGAACAAAATCATCTTTTGTACACATATTCTATTGCTATATCTTCGTTTCACATCTCCGGCCAACAATTTTCACGCCATTTCATATGTTGTTGCAGTGTTTTGTTTTCTGATCCAGTGGCAGTGAGACATTCTTTGGAAATTCTTTCAGAATTAGCAATGAAGGATCCCTATGCAGTTGCAATGGCATTAGGTAATTTGATAGCGATGAATTTCCACTGCATATCTTATTACCATTGGCTATCTAGTTGTGGTATACATTGGTGTATGATTTAATTCTTACATAAAATTGGTGGTTGTTCATATGCCCCTTCTGGATTTGGTTATGTGGTCTGGGTTTATATATGCCTAAAAGCATGAAATATAGGAATGATTTAATTCTAACCAAGCTTTCTGCTGTCTGTTCTATTTAGATGAATATTCTTCATTTATTATTCCTGAGGAATGCCATCATCTATTTAATCAGGGAATAACATGGTTCTTGTAAACGTGGACCATAGTGTCCTTAATTTAGCAGTTCAAACTCGTTCATATGTACTGGATGCTTTGAGAATATAACGATTTGCTTTCTTTGAAGATTATTAAAATTCTATGTTTTTCTTTAAATTTTCCAAACATTCTGGTTAAAGTTTATACTTTAAATTGCTCCATCGCAATAAAGAGTGTGCTTAGACATAATTCATATAATGATTTCATTCTTTCAACGATCTCGACTTAAGGCATATACAATTTTCAATGAACTACATTGCCTCATTTATAAGCTTGAAATTGATTATTAAGGTAAACTTAATGGCCTTACCTCCGGTGTACTTAATATTATCTCAAGGAACATTCGATTTCCTCTTTCAGATTCTGCTTGCAGGGGTAGTCTGTGCTTTAGATAACACAGTGTTTACATAATCGCATCACTTTTGCTTTTTTTTTTTTTTTTGGAAATATTTATCCTCCCATTATACGTAAATCGTTGAGAATGTAATTAACGATGGGGCATGTGGACCACCCCACAAGATCTGCGAGCCAGAGTATATCCATGTTCTATTTTTATTGGTTGTCTGACACACTAAATTTCTGTATGTCTGCCAAAAGCTAGCAAAGTAACCAAGACAAACTTTAAGAGGATCACTTTGGTTTTGAAAATATTTAAAGAAAAAATGTCAATTTGCCTTGTAGAGGATATTTGGCTTCTTAATACTGATCTTGTTGTATCCAAGTTAGGTTCTGAAACCATGAGCTTTGTTTTAGTTTAATTGGCCATAATTGTGTATGCCTTTTAGTTGCTTGGACTTTTGAGATAGATAAACTTGGACGTATCTATTCCGCTTAGATATAAGTTTGAGATTGACATTAATAAAGGTATTCCGAATGATTTCAGTAGTTCTATTTAAATATTTCTTTGAAACATCACTTTGCGTCAGATCTGTAGGAAACTTTTGCAAAAGGTTGGGAACTTTGTGCAAAGTGCTATGTTAATTCTGCTTTCATCTTCAATATTTTGGGTCACTCCATAGAATGTCAAATATTATATTGGAGTTTATGTTTTTGCTGCACTTATAATTGTTCTGTTGCCCTGAACTAAGGGAACATGTTTTTCACACCCCCTTTTCTTTCCTTCCATCTCTGTTTCTCCCTCCCTATTTTGTTCTGGGGGAAAGGGTAGTTGACAGTGTCTGGAAAATTGTTGTTCAAGAGTCTATCAGCTAAACCTATGGTTTATGACATGGGCCATAATTCGTAGTCAGATGCATATGAATTGTGGTTTAAACATTTTGTCATAGAAGTAATTCTTGTTCTGGATTTCATGTTTTTGTATCTCATTCCCTCTTACACAAATAAAATATTGGAGTATATTCGTCATTGTCTTGCAAAAAGGACATTTCTCGTGTCTTTCATCAATTCTACATTTGTATACCTCTGTTATGATATTATATTCAGTCACCTACTTCTCTCCGGTTAAAAATGTAGGTCATGTGGTTATTTTTTTCACCAATTTAAACTTTTCTTTTGCAGGAAAGCACGTGCAATCTGATGGTATGGTCGATGTCCTTTGGTTTCCTGTCCTTATTTATGATGAACAACTGGCCTTGAAATCAAATCCCAGATTATGCTCATTAATTTTTTCATTAATTAGGGGCTCTGCAGGATGTTCTCCACTTGCATGATGTTCTTGCTAGAGTTGCACTAGCCAGGCTGTGCCATACAATATCTAGAGCTCGAGCATTAGATGGTAAGCATATTTTGGATAATTTCCAAATTTGTACAGTCACACAAGTTAATGAACTCTCATATTTTGGATAAAATATGAACATTCTTAAGGATGAAATGCTGACATTTTTAAATGGTTTTGAATGCAGAACGGCCAGACATCAAGTCTCAGTTCAATTCTGTTCTCTATCAGCTGCTCTTGGATCCCAGTGAAAGAGTTTGTTTTGAGGCTATTTTTTGTGTATTGGGTAAATTTGATAATTCAGAGAGGTATGCAACAAACATAGCCCCTGTTTGGGCTCCATTTTTGTGAAAAATGCATTTTGCCTTTTCTTATTTTCAACCACATATTCTCTAATAAAATAATATTACATGTAAATCCAAAATTTTACCTTATTTTTTAACCACATTTTCCAAAAAATCACTATTCCAAAGTACATTTTTTTTTTCCCGAAACTTAATTTAGTTGGAGCCGAAACAGGGGCATAAATGGTGCTTCTGACTTTTTCTCCCGATTGCTTGTTATCCACTGCTAGTAAATTTATTTACAGTGCAGCAGATTAAATGGTGCTTCTGACTTTTTCTCCCGATTGCTTGTTATCCACTGCTAGTAAATTTATTTACAGTGCAGCAGATTAAATGTGTAATTTTCCATTTCCCAACTCTTATTTTTCTACTCTTCCACTCAATATAGGACCGAGGAAAGAGCTGCTGGATGGTATCGTCTAACTAGAGAGATTCTTAAGCTTCCAGAGGCACCTTCTGTGAAGGACTCAAATTCTGAGTCAAAAAAAGACAAAGCTTCAAAGACAAGGCGCCCACAACCACTAATCAAACTTGTCATGAGGAGGTATGGAGCCTTCTTTCAATCTTGAATATGTATGCATATATAATTGCATACAGAACACACATACTGTTTAGTTTCGCAGTTCTGCCTTATTGATTGCTGTGAAGTAAGTAGTTTCACTGGCATGCTTAGAAGTGTCTTCAGTAGGGAAAGTGGCTTATTAAGGCAATCCCTCATTCAAAGGTTACCAGCGACATTTACCAAATGTAACTACTTCCATTTCACATAACCAAGGAGGTCAACTTATGGGCTAGATCCTCTTTTTTCTGGGTATGCTTCTCTGTAAGCAAGAAACAAATGAACGAAGTGTGAATCAAAGAATAAATGGTTCTCCGAAGTCTCTAAAGGAGAAAAGCAATATTTTACTTCTTGACAATGAAGATCCAGTCCATTCATTTATATTCCAAGCACGATATCTGAAATGTGTACTTCCTTGATAACTTAGTATAGATTGTTCTTAAGAAGATCATAGCTTAGTCTTCAATGCAATGGAACGGCAGGGTCCTTTTAGGATGACCTTGTGCACTACTTGTTCTTTTCTGCCTTGTTTTCAGGTTGGAAAGTTCTTTTCGTAGTTTCTCGCGGCCAGTACTGCATGCAGCGGCAAGGGTTGTACAGGAGATGGGGAAAAGCCGTGCTGCTGCTTTTTCTTTGGGTTTACAGGATATTGATGAGGGAGCTTATGTAAATACGTACTCTGAAGATTCATATGATCCAGATATAAACCCGACTGCACAATCTGAAGGTAGTGATTGACTATAAATATTCCAGTAACAGTTCAAAGGGTGGTATGTCCATTTAAACAACAGAAACCCTTGATCATAAGATCGAATCTTTTCATTATATGTAGGATCATGAGGTTATTCTGTGATTGCTTGTGTATGTTTGAAATGTGGTTCTCTCTCTCTCTCTACGCTAAACAGTCTGTTCACGAGATTTTTCCATTGGTAAGGGAGCATGAAATAAGTGTAGAAATTTTTTAATTGGTATTCTTGTTTTCTGAACCAAGCATGATTGGGAACATTTTCTTGTGAAAATATTATCAGAAGGATAAAGATAGATTTAAACTGTAAGGAAGGATCTGAATGCTGGCTTTGCACTCCCAAACCTTGAAATGGTATAGAACTTTTAGATAAGTAAAGATTTTCAGTTTGCCCCATATGTTAAATATCGTTCAGAATATTAGGGAAACATTGTGATCTAAAATTTTATTCGTATATAATGCTGGAGTTGATTTGTAGCATTCTAAACCAGGAAACTATCCTATCGTCCTCAAATTAGAGGAAACAAATAAGCGAATAATCAAAGAAATATCACACCTAATATTCTGTGACCTATTTTTTGAAAGTAATCAAAGAATTATTCTAACACTTCCATTCAAGCTGTGAAAACATATTTTGTATTCCAAGCTTCTAGCAATTTAATGGAAGCTTGTTCTTGATAATCCTTTTTTGAGTACATTTTCCAGTTTACTAGAAGATGGTACATATGGAGAGCAAACTTGCCTAGAGTCAATTATTCACTAATAAAATGTCTACCAAACTCCATGTACTTTGTGTTATGCTGGATTGGATGGTGCACTCTATTTATGGTTGGTTTATTATTTCAATAAAGCATCATTGGACTCTTTGTTCCCACTTTCAATTATTAGAGCATTAATTTTAACCATAGTAGTTCGCATATTCTTTGAGCCATTGCCTTGAATTCTACCTCTGCAGTAGAATGAGCCACCACTGGTTGTTTCTTACTTCTCCACGCAGTCAATTTCCTCCTAAGAAGGTACATTAGCCAGTAGTTGATTTTCTATCTGTCATTGAGCCACTCCTGTCAGCACCCATATTGACTTTCTAGTTTAAGCTCTCCAATTTTCTGAACGAAGTGGCCTTTCTGTGGAGTTTCTTCAAGATATCTAATAATTCTGTAGATTTAAGAGTAGCATGTACAAACTATCACTACACTCACGGCACGGGCTATTTCCTGTCTTGTGTGTGACAAGTAAAAACACTTCCGACCATTTTTTGATACATCTCTTGATCAGTATTCTTCCTTTATCTTTTCCTTTTTTCTCTCTCTTAATTGTTGATTAGACTTTATTGGAATACCAACCAATTTGGTACTGGCCATACCTGTTCTCTTGAATGAGATCTCAAGTGTACTTTTGTTGAGAGATAGTTAAGATGTGGCCACTTCAATTTCCAGAAAATATTTTCATTTTTCAAGGTCCTTGATCTCTAGTTCTTTTGCCAGATAGGTCTTTAGCTCTATTATTATCGCAGTATAGGGAATAACATTTTCGTTCATGTTTCCCTGACTTTGACTTTGAACATAGTCTGTGAATCATAGAATTCTTTTTTGCAGGTGCAAATGTCTCATGGTAGTCTGTACAATAGGTTTGAGCGTAACCCTTGACTACAAAACTTGCCTTGTATTAGTTGACTGTTTTGTCAGATTGTACTTCACTATGAATTCTTTTTTTCACAGGGCATATCTATTTCTCCCTCTGGTAAATAGACTATTTCCCAGGTCTTATTTTTGTAGTGCTCTCATCTTGTTGTTCATGGACCCTCTCCACTATTTTGAGCTTAAGACTTCTTGGAGAGTTGGGAGTTTGCAGAGAAAGAACTTCTGAGATAAATGCTTGGAAATAAGGTGAAAGATTCTCCATAGACACAAAATTTGGCACAGTGTGTCGAGTACGAGCTCTAATCCCTTTTCTAAGGACTAGGGGCGATTGGTAAATTGAAGTTAATAGGGGAATCAATTTCAGAACTAGAAACAGGAATTGGATCATTATTTTCTTTACTTGTGTCAAGGATGATAATTGGAGCAAGTGAAGTGATGATAAACTTTTTCCATCTGGAGTACACATTAATAGTCGGAGTTCTGGGTCTCTCAGCTATGGTTTCTTCATCTGTGGGTATATTGTCAGAATTTGCAATATGGTTTCAGCAAGAATTTTGGAATCACTGGTTGTTGGCCAGTGGAATTTTGTCTTAAGGAATAGTATATAGGCTACTTGGTTTAATTCTTAGGTTTCATTCAGTTACTGATCCACTTTCTTTGCCCTGATCCCATCTATTTTCATCTCAATAACATGTTCCTGAGATGGGTGCTAGAAGAATATGATTGATGCTCCGCAAAAATCACATCCATAGCGACATAATGCTTTCTTGTAGGAGAGTAATAACATTTCTGTTCTTTTAGGGTTTGGTATCCTAAAGTTGTGCATCTTACTGCTTGAGGATCCTACTTTCATGCAAGTTGTTGGATATGAACGTGGTGTTTGGTGGTAAAGAGCCTATTCATTGGAAGTTGGGAAATAGTATCATAAATTTATTCAAAAATGTTTGGGTATATTGGGTTGGTTTTAAACTCGTGTGATGGGTTCTGATGAGAAACTGATTACTTTTTATGGCCAGAAGCTTCTGCCTTTGTTTAGAACTTCCTCAGGGGAATACATCTTGAGGGTTGCATCTTGTCTTCTTTATGAGCCTTACAGCATAAGCCTTGAGGTTTAAGCTTCGAGGTTTAACATTGGCTATTACTGTTATGTTTTGCCATATGTTATCTTGGTTGCAGGCTTGCAGCTATAGCTAGTCTCTTATAATTAAACATATGCATACTTGCTCGACTCATAGTCATGGATATCTTTACTTGGTTTCTACTTTTATTGGTACAAGTCGTGTAATGAAGCGAAAGATTTCGTTTGAGGACTGTATAAGTCGATACTATACTGGCTGGATTTCACTCTAAATATGCTTTGGATGCATAAAATACCTTGTTGACTCAATGAATCGATCTCTGGTCACTTGTGGTGGAATACTTTTTGCCTTTTCCTGCACAGATTCTATGTTTCTGCTTTTTTGTCTTTCTGTTAGGTATTCGTAGAGTTTCCTCAATATCTAATGGGATGGGTAGCAAGGATACAGTTGCAAGTTTGTTGGCTTCATTAATGGAGGTGGTGCGAACAACTGTTGCATGTGAATGTGTTTATGTGCGTGCAATGGTGATAAAAGCGTTGATATGGATGCAAAGTCCACATGAATCTTTTGATGAGCTGGAATCGATCATCGCATCTGAGCTATCGGATCCATCTTGGCCGGCAACTTTATTGAATGATGTATTGCTTACATTGCATGCTCGTTTTAAGGTACTGAGCAAGTGAGAAAAGTAGAAATAATCCATTTTGATAATGTTGTTTTCCTTTTGCTGATGTAAATTTAACCTTTATATGTCACTTGAAATCTTAATGTTCTGCACAATATATAATCAAATGGATATAGAGCCTCGCATATTAGTCCCCCATTCTTGAAACCCTCTCTTCTCATTGCTGTGATTTGGTTTCTCATTCCAATTTTTGGTTTTGTCGCAAATGGTTACATCAATAAACAGCTTTCGCTCAGATTGCTGGATCTGTGTTACCTTCTTGTCTAGCGATATCCCTGGATTTGTTAATCATGTTGACTAGCATGCATGTACGTTTTCGGAGCTTTAAAGAAATTAATTCCGAGGGATTTTTAACTTCCACTTGTTTCGAATAAGATTAAGAATGCGATGCTTTGATTGATCTCTAGCTAATGATACTGGAGCGTTGAGATGTGATAAGCTTAGTTGTAGAAGATCTGAAACAAACATCAATATGAGCGCTTGAAAAGGTTTTGGACTTTGAGAATTGATTGGATGATAATCAAATGTACTCCGGAGCTTTGCTTTTCTCGATGCATGAAATTGATTTTTATTTTTGGTCTCACTGTTCTTGTCTGTTAAAATGTATTAATTTTGCCTCAAATTTCTATTTTGAGGAAAAGTCTCTTCTTTTTTTCTTTAGTCCTTTCTGCTTGAATGAACTTGTCGACTTGTCCAAGTTCTGTACGCAGACAGAGAATGTCTGAGACCATAGGGTGGCGCATTATAGTGTTGATCTGAACGACTGTTCCCTTCTAATTGTCTGATGTAGAAAAGAAATTTTTAAAAATTACAATTCAGAAAGTTTTCTATCTTGAATGACTTTTTCAGCTGTTTCAGACCTTTTTTTCTCTATGTTTCGCTGGTAACTTGGGAATGCATATGATAAAACATGAGTCTTTCTTTTTACCTTAATTCTTTATCTCTCAATAGCGTAATCATTGCTTTCTTTGATCCTTAATTCTTGCCTTATTTTCGGGAGTTTAGGTCTCTCTCTCTCTCTCTCTCTCTCTCTCTCTCTCTGTGTGTCTGCCCATATGCTTGTCTGGGAGTGCGTGTTGTAGGTCTGTGAACATGCTGTAGTTTTCCTTTGCTTTTACTTTGCAGTAGGCACTTGCCATGTACTTACATGTCCCGTTTTATGTTTATTAGGCTACTCCAGATATGGCAGTCACCCTTCTCGAAATTGCTAGAATTTTTGCGACTAAGGTTCCTGGGAAGATTGATGCTGACGTACTTCAGCTTCTATGGAAAGTAAGTTCAAACAATCTTGTCAGATTTCTTAAAGGACATAATTTTTTATGGTATTGTTTCAACTACATTTATGCTGAGGCCTGAGGTGGAAGTTTTTTTCCTACAAATAAGTTGAGAACAAGGAGTTCTGTGCTCCACAATAATATTCATCACTGCCAGAGAGCGATTGATCACTTGCTGCTTGATTTGTGCCAGAATATCAAGTCCCTACGTTCGTCAAATTTCTATACTATAAAGAAATTTGCATGTACTCAATAGCCTTTTTCACCTGTTCCTGGATAAGTAATAGAACTACTGGATTTGATCTTCACTGCTTTCTGTGAACAGTATGGATTCTTTTAAGAAGTACCCATCTATGGATCTTCTTGAAAATATTGTAGAATTTGGTGGAAAGTAAGCTGTTTCTGGCTGAATATTATTTTGTGGTCAATTATCAAGTATTCTGATTATAACCCATATACTCAGACCGACTAAGAAAGAGTTGGTCTAGTGACTTTCAGAGGCTGTCACACTCAGTTTGCATCTTCAGTTGAATGCAATAAAGTTTTCATATCTGTGAAAGTCGAGAAGTTCGACACTGTTGCTTCATAGTATGTTGATAATAGTATATAATTCCAAAATGGTTAAATTAAAGATCAATCACTTCTTATTATTTTCTCTCTTGCTTCTTTCTGTTTGATTTGATTGTCAAAAGATCACAAAATTTCTTGCTTCCAGCTTAGTACGTATATTTTTGGAATTTTAAGCATCCATACTTACGCAAGACTCGGCTCCCTAGTTCTCTCTTCGATTGAAATAGTTTTTAGTGTTGTTGCTGCTTCGTCATGGATGTCATTTACTTTGGTCTAATTGCTATGTGGTTGCTAGACTTGTCTGGTTGGAGCTGGTCCTGATGGAAAACACACAGCTCTGGAAGCAGTCACCATTGTTCTTGATTTACCACCTCCCCAGCCTGGTTCCACCTCTGCACTTACCTCAATTGATAGGGTGTCTGCATCTGATCCAAAGTCAGCTCTCGCGTTGCAGAGATTAGTTCAAGCGGCAGTAAGTGTTTTACTCAGTCAGTAGGATTCTATATGTTAAAGCTGAATAATTGGGATCTTTAGATTTCATCAACCCCATGGGTTGCATTTTCCCCACACTTTTGCCAACATATTTTTTTCCTACTTGTAGGTTTGGTTCCTTGGAGAAAATGCAAATTATGCTGCTTCTGAGTATGCCTGGGAGTCGGCAACCCCACCTGGTACAGCATTGATGATGTTAGATGCTGATAAAATGGTTGCTGCTGCCAGCTCTCGGAATCCTACACTTGCTGGTGCTCTGACTCGGCTCCAAAGGTGTGCTTTCAGTGGCAGCTGGGAGGTACATATTTTGACCTTGCTATTATTCGAATTGGGCTCATAACATGAGTTAAAAAAATAGTAAAATGTGAACCTGTTTTTTGCATGATCTGTTCTTTGTTGACTAACTTTGTTATGGGTTCTGGGGGGTTGAGGTTGTTTATTGCCCACAATAAAATCATAACTGTTATGAGGAGATGAATGGATTTGAAAATAAATTTCAATTAAGTCATCAATCAAATAAAGGGGTGAGGAGTGTTCCAATATCTTATTTTGATAATATTCGACTTATGTATTTTGGTTTTCTTACTCAAATCAGCATGTGGTGGTCCTTAGATTTTCTGCTCATGGATGCACGGAATACATTGAAATTATGAGTGCAATAAAACTACTGCATGTGATTTATCAGTGTTCAGATGGAAGTCATTTCTTAGTATTTTGGATATTTCTCTACATGATGACTTGAAATCTTTTCACTTTGACTCAATTCTTCCAGGTTCGCATCATTGCTGCTCAAGCTCTCACTACAATTGCAATTAGATCTGGTGAGCCTTATAGGCTACAGATCTATGAGTTTTTGCATGCTTTAGCACAAGGTGGTGTCCAATCTCAGTTTTCTGATATGCATGTCAGTAATGGAGAAGATCAGGGAGCAAGTGGTACAGGCCTCGGATCCTTAATCAGTCCTATGTTGAAGGTCCTAGATGAAATGTATAGTGCTCAAGATGAACTCATAAAGTGAGCAAGGAAATTTATCTTACATCTTTCAGATGCAACACCTTACAAAATTAAGACTGGAATATGACAGGTGGTCTTTATTAAAAAACTTCCATTTGAATGTGCAGGGAGATGCGCAACCATGACAATGCCAAAAAAGAATGGACAGATGAGGAACTTAAGAAACTATATGAAACTCATGAGAGGCTGTTAAATTTTGTTTCACTATTCTGTTATGTTCCAAGAGCAAAATATCTTCCTTTAGGGCCAACAAGGTAGATCCTTCTTTTCCCATGACTTGCATCTTTTAGTCATTTAGGAGTTGGAACTTTTTAAATTTCACTTGAAAGATAAGTATAGCCTCATGGAATATCAGTTTACTTTGCCTCTCAGAGTCGCCTTTCATAGTATCCATAAATATCAAGCCATCATTATATGAATTTGATGTATGGAATTAAATCAGTTGACCTATCTTTCTTTTTGTTCGTTGTTGAGTGTGCTCGACCAATTCATTAATACGTCTTTTTTGATTTGGTTGTGATCTATACTTTCATTAGAATGAACTTTGATGTTAGAACAAGTTAAGTCTTTCTTGTGAAATTAATCCTTTCATTGTTCCTTGTATAAAACAGAATCCCCCTTCCCAGTTCTACACTTTTTAAATTTACATTGATTGAAAGCAAATTTCATATTGGACAAAAACTCAGTCTCACTGTTTTCTCTTTTTGGTTTATTTTACTTTGCAAACAGCGCAAAACTTATTGACATCTACCGTACCCGCCATAACATAAGCACGTCAGCTGGTCTCAGCGATCCTGCTGTTGCCACAGGGATATCTAATCTTATTTATGAAACTACGAAAATGAGGATGTCTGATCTTATTCCTGAAACTACTCAAATGAAGCCATCTGAATCAGATGGCCTTGATGATGACCTTGTTAATGCTTGGGCAGCAAACCTTGGTGATGATGGCTTATTGGGAAACAATGCACCTGCCATGAACAGGGTAAGAATCTCACCCATCTCTGAAAGAATTTCTTCATCACCCATGTTGGGATGGGTTTTTCCTGTTTATATTTGGAAAAAATGACTCTCTACCTTTAAAACTTCGAACATAGACCATGACAAACTGTCATTTTAGGTTTTTACTAGAACTATTTATGCTGAAGTATGTTTAGTTTGAAATTCTATTAGGAAACTGAAAATGAAGTTATACAGTCAATGAGTTACACACCAGTTGGTTTGTCTTGAAGTAACCCGGTCAAGTTCAGATCTTTGAACCTGTTAAACTAAGTTCGTAATTTGTCTTTTTATCTTTGGATATACATGTCAAAAAACTGTACTTCATTATGTTGTGAGAGATTTGGAACTTCATTTAATTTCTTGTGACTTGTGTCTGACAAATCCTTTTGATCTGTGTGTCACATTAGGTCAATGAATTTTTAGCTGGTGCTGGTACTGATGCTCCAGATGTTGAGGAAGAGAACATTATTTCCAGACCTTCTATGAGTTATGATGATATGTGGGCAAAGACTCTCTTAGAGACAACAGAAATGGAGGTTGGGATTCGTAATCTGTTGCATGGTCTTGCTTTAATCTCAAGTTTGTTTGTGGGAACTCAATCTCTGTGAACTCTCTTCATTATACAGGAAGACAGGAGGTCATCTGGGTCGTCTTCTCCTGATTCATTAGGATCTGTTGAGACATCCATATCATCTCACTTTGGAGGAATGAGCTATCCGTCATTGTTCAGTTCCAAGCCATCTACTTATGGAACTTCGCAGTCCACGGTATGCAAATTAATGCATTGAAAAAAAAATATGTTTGGCTTCTGGATGGCAATGGATATAATCGCAGTTTTGGAATCAAGATGTGAAGTATCTTAAATTCATTTTCATGATATTTATATCATGCGTATGTGTGAAAAGTAATAAAATTCTTCAAAATTTAAACTTTATTTGCATGAATTTGTGAATGAAAAATGGAGATGTTTCTCCAGTTAACCCCTGAGAGACCACACATGAAGGATAGGTTGTTTTTGCCAACGTGAAGCCACACTTTACATTAGTTGCAAAAGAAACCAAGAGAAATCATGAAAAAATGGTAAAAACATATTAATATCTGCTATTTCTTCTTGATGACCTTCAAGGTCATGTAAAATTAGCAACTAGAGAAGTAGAACATCACATAAAAGTGCATAACATCTAAACAGAAAACAGTTCCAATAATAACTTTCGTTCTTTCAACTTTCCTTTGAGACTTGAATCAGTGTGAAAATTGAAATCTGCATCACCTGCTTTGTCTACTTCTGAAAATCCACTCCTCATCATGGATGCTTCAACTCTTATGATTTTCAATTAGTTGCCCCACTTCTATATTTTTCTTTTTTTCCCCTTTCTTGAACTTCATTTGCCATTTTCCTTTTACCCTTTATATTATCTGTCAAGGTTTTTTTTTGGTCTTTTAAGTAATATCATAGTTAGATTAAAAAATCAGAATGATGATAACTGAAAACTTAAAATTTCACCTCCTGTATTTTCCCTTTTTGTTTTTCCTTTCTTCACAAAAGCATCAATGGATGTCTATAGACAAGGGGCTTCAGGAAGGCAAGGATATTCTTTTTCAGTGATACATTCATAATCTGATTTTATGTCCAAAAGATAAATAGAACCACAAGTATCACCATTTTCTTTCCTGTTTCTCTGCAATAAAAGCAAGTTAATGTTGTGTTATACTAAACCTGAGAGGTTTTATGTTGAATAATTTGATTTAAAAGTTTAAGCTGTTCATTTTTTCCCATCAAAGCCTTTCACGTGCACAATTTTTAATATATGGATGCCAGCAATACTTGAACTCAGTTTTTGGATAATATATTTGCTTAAATGACTATAAACACGAGGGGTTTAGTCTTCTAGCTCTGGGAATGTGTTATTTTTTTTTAATCCAATGCTAGAGTAATTGTTTCTAAAAGAAAACAAAAAATACATCTTTGGTGTGTGGGTGTGGGTGTTGTGGGTGGGGGGGGGGGGGGGGGGGACATGGAAGTTATGGCTATAATGAAATTTGTTAAACAGTTAACTGAA
>CAIGRS010230610.1:0-22758 GCA_903798395.1 Fraxinus floribunda | reverse complement strand
TATAGAATTCCATCATACCCCTTCGCATGGGTGCCAACCATTCATGAAAAGATGAAAAAATTGATCAAATGTGCCAAAACGAAAAAGTCAAAAACTAGCATAACGGCTAGTTTTTGGCTTGTGCGTACGCATAGGCAAAAACGTGCGTACGCATAGTAGAGAAAATTTTGCTTCAGTTCTTCTCAACTCTAAGTGTGCGTACGCATGTCCAAATGGCATGTGCGTACGCATAGGCAAAACTTTCAATTTAATCTCTCAATCAATAATATTTGAACAATAATTTATGTAACACTTGTTCCTTACAAAATGTGTCTGAGTAAAATCAGTCTTGAATTATTGCAGCAGTGCTTCAAATTCAGCCATGTTCAAATTCTTGTTTATCTCAGTATTAAGAAGTTGCTCCATTTCATCAAAGTCTGTAGTGTAAAATGTTGGAGTCAATAGAGTCTCCTGTATTTCCTTTTTTCCCAGCATTTTTCTTCCTTGCAGATTGTGATGGGGTGGTGGTGGCTGACATTCTTATGGTGAAAAGTCTTGAACATGGGATTCTTGAATTGCTTATTTGTGGGATTTTGGTGTTAAATTTGGAAATGGGTTTCAGTAAAGCCATTTCTGCTTCCATTTTTGGTTGAGTTTGAGCAGAAATTATGATTATTCAGAGATGAGATTTTGGCAATATATAATTTGGATGAAAATGACTGAATCTAATCTCATCCAATGAAATTTATGATATTAGACACGGCATTTTATTATGGTATGCTTGATTACATGGGTGGTTTTCTGAGTTTTCTATGTAATGATTGTTCAAACGAGTTCGTGTGGTCTAGCTTGTTTTAGTGTAGTTAGTATACAACTTCGTAGATACTTTTAACTTCTTGAAATTTGATTTTTCACCTGAAATGAAAACCACAAAAATCAGCACCAATTTGATTTTTAGATTACAAGCATTGCCAAGGATATGGGTTTTGGGTCGATAGTATAGGTATAAAGGTGTTCGGCCTCAAAATGTCTCACCTTGATCCTGTCGTTAGGCCACTCATTGAGGCATTTTTTTTTTTTAACTTCTTTTTGCTTCTAAGAAAATCAATTCCAAAAAAAAAAAGATAAGGAAAAAATGTAGGCCGTGTGACCTTGTCAAGCAATCTATGGTCAGACACTCGAGCTCATGGACATCCCATACCAGCACCGTAAAGGTGGGTCAGCCAGTTCTGGCCCTCTATGCTTCGAAGTTAGAAATGTGTACAATCTTAAATAGATTTAAACCAAAACTTCCAACGGATAATATTTATTTTTAAAATCACAGTAGATAAAGAAACCGCTCGAGATTGTGCAACCTTAACATTTGAGGGAAATATTTGATGGAAAATGCTTTTTCTACACCGCCATTTACTATACTTTCTAGAGATTCAAGAGATGGCAAAAAGAAAGTGCGAGAATTTTTATTTATTTATTTATTTATTGGTTGTTGAGATTTTGATTAAATCAAATTTCGCCACATCATTTGTCGATAAACAATTCTGTATATTGTGATATACACGCAGTACAACTGAAATTTGATACACATTATTGACATGCCGTGAACGTTGGCCTGTTTTGCCTCTGCACTTTCTTTCTTTCTGTCTTTAGTGTAATCCTGCATTAAGTTCTAGTCTCATTCAAGGAGAGAACAAAACATCGTCCTGTTTTGCCTCTGCACTTTCTTCCTGTCTTTAGGGTAATCCTGCATGAAGTTCTAGTCTCATTTAAGGAGAGAACAAAACATTGTCCGATTCTTTGTTCTCAAAATTTGGAGTGCTACTATTACGAGAAGTTGTCATTATATATTGGAAGACGTTTGCCAACAAACCATAAGCACCAGTGCAGGAAAGTTTCATCTTCACTCTTGCCTCAACCGAACCTAGTTTTTCATTTTCTATATTTCTGTAAGTTGTAATTTGCACTCATTTTCCAACAGTTTGTTTGATAATCTGTTTGTGAAACCGACATTTTACCATTGGCCAAGCATGCTCGTAGTCTTAAACTCTGAAGGTTTTATCTGAACTATGCTACCTAGTTTGTGTCAGCTGCAGTGAGTTATTAGTGAACAATAGTGGGAGTGTAATTTATTGCATGGAGTCTTCTTAAACAAGGCATCCTGATGCATGAAGTTGTCTTCTTAAACAAGGCATCCTGATCTCAGATAGACGAATATGCAAAGATAAAGGAAGCGAATAACATTAACGAACTCCATCTAAAAGAGTTTCCAGCTGTGCTACACAAATCACAAAAGTAACGTTGAGATCAAATGCTTCAGCCATGGAGAACACTGGTTCACTCGCACACCTACAAAGTCAGATATTTCAATTTGAGACGAGCACTTTCCTACCATCGACTTCTGATGAACTAAAAGGGAAAAAGACGTTCAGCATGGCAGATGCAAAAAGACATTCATGTTGACAGTGTACCTACAAAGTTCAAAACCATTTAAATCAGTCTGCAAGAAAATTTTATTGTCGAATAACTTCAGATGACAAATTTTCTGTCATGCTAACAATGTAAAGTAGCGATAAAGGGTGCACCTATTTGCAAATTCAACGAGTCTTTTTTGTAAGCATACATATCAAGTCGTGAAATTCACACGTACATCAACACACCTCTGTTTAGAGTTCTCGAATTCAATTTCCAGTACAGATAAAGATATGAGAAAAATAAAAGGATGGCTGAATAATAATATTCATAAATCGAGAAGGACAGGGAATGAAAATAAACACGAGCTTTGCTCCTCTCCCCCACTGAGGGTGACCCCGTACCGTAGCACCCCCACTCTTGATTCTTTCTTGCCCAAAGCTAGTTAGGTCATTTTTGAGACTTCAGGGATCAACTTGAGATGAGGCCGAATGGAGTAAAATCACACTCGCCTCGCCTTACAATAAAGATAATTTTTTCTACTTTATTCTTACATGTACCCTGGATATCAAGTGAAAATCTGTCTCCCAAAATCCTTGGCAGACTCATAATTTTGTTTGTGAAGTCCAGAAGTCATGCACTACGAGACTGAAGTGCATTTAGAACATTGAGTGAGACAGATATGAGGGAAGCGGAAATCCTCAAAGCAGCCCCGCCACCCAACCCCACCCAAAAAAAAAAAAAAAAAAAAGAAAATAAAGAATATAATATACGAACGTAAGGAAACTCGATCAAGTTTGTAATATGTTAGAGAACAAATTATTGTAAGTTGACCAGTTATCAAGCAGGGGCTGGCCCAAATCCAAGATTTCTAATAGTTCCAAAAAAACCAAACCCAACAACCTTCAAACCCCCGAGTCGCCCCCAAAGAAAGAAAGGGAGGGCCCGGGTTGCGACCTAAATAGAAGTAAAAATAATTGGGTCGGACATAGACTATCAGCCAGAATGAAGTCACAACACCACACGCAAAAATAACACCCCAATGACAACTCATGAACACCTTCGCATCTACACAGAATGGACAGGAAATGTTTAAAAGATCCAAGGTTACAGGCAATTTATTAACTCAAGCCTTTCTAATTTCCCCAATATCTTAATCCAAGGTTTCTAGCTTTCTTTATAAATCGAAATACAAGCAAACTTATCATGTTCACCAGGTCCAAACTAACCAACACTTCAGTTTCTGTCCAAGTTCCTGATCTGTTCATTATGAAGGCACTAAACTCTCAAGGATTTCGAAATCTAAGCAGTTTGGCTCACAAGAATTCGAATTCCTTCACTCTTCAATCTATTGATATTATGTATGTTTAAAACTGTTTAACATTTAAGATAATCTCCACACCGTGATTAGATCTACAAATCCAACGAAATACAATATTGAAATCGCAAGTTTCAGAATTCACGGAATCTAATTCTTGACTAAATTACCCTGAAGTGAACAGACTATTGACAATTCTGGAATAAAAATACAAATGAAAGCATCTAAAGTATGAGAACGAGAATCATTTTAGATAGTTCGAGGATGCAAGAAAGAATAAATAACTAACCCTTTCCAAGAGGCATCAAGTCATGATCCAACCATCATTGTACTTGGCATTGACAATCAATAGAAGTAGCCTCTGCATTTCACTGACCCACAGGAGCACTTTTTTCTTCCATGAATTCCTTTCTCAGATGGAACCATCCCATAATCGTATGTTAGCTCTTGCATTGGAGGAATATGTCGGATGGCGAAAAAAGCAATATGGATGTATGCCTCGTTATTACTTTCACGTAAAACTGGTTGCCAGAACACATTTGGCAAACAACTATGGTTCATGAAACGAGCTACATTGCCATTATTTTTTGCATTTACAATGAGGGGAAATCGGACTTTTACAGAACCATTAGAATCATCACGCACAGCTCCCAATGGTTCATAGTTGCGAGTCAAATCAAAAATGTAATTATCTTCGTTTTCATTCCTGAATTCACCTACCCTAGATGCATCAACAACATCCCCTGCATACTCGCAAATAAAACCACCTGCCCGGATCGGATCCCAGGACCTAAGTCCCCATCCTCTATTCTTTGTTTTAAAAACTTCCAGACGTATTTTCGGACCTGCCTGAGATATTCGATTCCTGCAGTTAGGAGGACATGCACAGGTAGAACCACACTCATGTATCAAGGAGTTGTAAGACACAAGGACCCCAGGTGATACATAGGGGAGATATCCTCCGTTTCTCTGGCTGCAAGGGCAGTTACTACTGCCTGGTTGACATCCATTTAGGCAATGACAGCCTGAAAAAGGCTTAGGAGCAGAAAAAGGCTTCGAATACTTGAGCATAGGACTGTAAGTGAAGTAAGCAGGTCCCTTTTCATCATCGACTTCATTCACAAGAGTGACTGGCAGACTCTCTGCACCTGAAGTTATATCGGGAAGGATGAACTCACTCCTTGAGGCATTTCCATTCTTCCATTGCTGAATTGATTTCCACAAAGTAAATGCTTCAGGTTGTCCGGGTTTCCTAATCAATTTGTACTTGAAAACATTGCATCCCGACTTACTTTTCTCTATCCATGACTCCTCAATTTTGTAAAGGCCATCATAAACATATATCTTCCCATTTGAACCGCTAACATCCTTTATGCCCCGTATGACTCTTACCTCACTGGCCCTATGCAGACTCTTTTCCAAAGCAAGATTTCCCCTTTCAAGTTTCTGATCAAATACTTGCCCATCTTTCCTCTGCACTCCACCTTGGCCAGTGTAAATCAATACATTTCCATCACCACCCTGATCATCATATCCTCCAGACGAGACAATGCTGACGGCTAAAGGTTCTTCATTCATGGTAAGTTTGACGCTCATGTAATCTATCCCAGCCATAATTGGAGCATGTAACCCCACTATACACAGCTCCATTCTAAAGAAAAAAATATCGCCCACTTCAACTCCAGGTACGTGCCCAATCTTCTTTGTGCTATTTGTCCGAACACCTTTTGCCATCAAAACTGTACCAGCCGTAAGGTTCGGATGTTTAGAAATGCCAGGAGATGCTTCTTCAATTTGGGTAAGCCTTCTCCTGAGCAAATCAAATACCAAGAGTATGGTACCAGCTACCTCCTTATCACCACTGGTTCTTCTAAAATCATCAAAACTGTTAAGCTTAAATGAAGTAATGAGGTTATTAACTATCGTTTCAATAACATCATTGTCATTGCTGTCTCTTTTCTTCCTTGGCTGACCTCTTCGTTTCCCTGAATTACTGGCATTCTCCACATCACTCTGATTCCAAGAGTCGGCATACCCGTCTCCTATAGACACACCTCCTGATGCATAAGTTTTAGTTGTCCTATTAGATCGCTCCATGCCCCCATTCACTGGGCTAGTTGGAGTTCTAAAGGAATTCAATGGAACAGGAGACCGTATAGGGGTCCCAAAACCGAAATTCGCTGCTTCGTTGGGGACACTAGATGGGTTGTGTTGAGAAGCACTTGGAACCACAAACGGGTAAAATGGTTGGATTCCAGGTGGGAAAGGACCAGTTGGTGGAACGCATACAAAGGGTGCTGGTTGGGGACTTGACACAGATGACATACCAGGTGCATTTGGGAGTACCGGGACAAGACATCTCAATGGCTTCACATCCAAAACCCTAGACTTATCAATTGACCCAGATGGAAGATTTGACTCTGAACCCAAATCTTGGTCCATTTAACCACTGCCAAGTACACTTTCTATAAGTTTCCAGACAATCAACTAACTTGTCAAATTATGCAAAAAAAAAGTCCCTAATAAGTAATAACCACCTACTCAACACTCTTCTTTTCCACCATAGAAGAAAAACCTTTTTCCCTTTATTATGATACTACTAAAAACAGTAAATTCAGTTAAATAGAGCAACATAATCAAATATTATTAAGCCATACAATCAACAAACCAAAGGTGCAAACTTTAACTCATACTCCGGTACAAATTCTCTTCCTGCAAATGAAACATATATTATTAGTAAATTGACTCATAATCTGAAGTAAAAATCTAATCATTGATGAAATGAACATAAAAGATCCGAAATATCAGCTAAAACCCTAAAGACCCATTTGCAAGAAATGAGGTTAAACCATAAATACACAACCAAAATTGCAGAATAACAGAACACATTACGGAATTCATGACGAAGATGCATCTTTTACATTGAGATCTCAAAAGGGTACTTAAATCAAGAAGATAAAAATAAAAACACTTACAAGTTTAGCATAAAATTAAGATGAAAAAGTTTACAGCTTTTCTACTAAAGCATAGATAAGAGGTACGACTAGCTAAAAAACAGATAGAAAGAGTTGAATTGGGTAAAACCTTGGGTTTAGAGAGGAAGAGGACACGGACAGATCGAGACCCTAATTTTTTGAGTAAAAAGTGCCTTTAGCGTGCTATATACCGTTCTTTTTGAGTGTATGCAGTGATTTCTCCACTGCTCTCTAAGACTGTAACTTCATTGTTACTGCGGAATTATGAGTTGGAGCTTGATGGGAAGGCACCATTTCATTGGATGAAAGAAGTGATAGTCATCAAAATTTATGATGTTTTTTTACTGAAAACTGAATCAATAATTGAAGATACAGTTAGTAAGTACAGAAATTTTTTACAGAATTTGTACAGAAATTCAAATCTTGAAGATAAGAGGCACCCATTTAAAATGACTGACAATAAGCCCCGTACACCCATTAACTTCTCATTTTCATTTTCATTTTTTATTTCAATCAAACATTCTCCTAATAAAATAATATTACACACAAATCAAAAAAATTTCATTACCTTTCCACCACACATTCTTACATCAATCACTATTTTAAAATTTCTATTATCCTCAAAATGGGTTTCAATCAGGGGCTAAATAAAAAAATATTTTATCGTCTTTAAAACTTATAAAAAATAAAAATATTTGATCTTGTTTATACGGATAAATCCCTATGTATATGGATGGTTTCACAGTATGGCAACAAAATTAATTCAAGTGCATTTCAAAAAGCAAGTTACTTATAGCCCATGTTTAAGCCACTTTATTTTTACAAAAATGTATTTTTTTTTTTTTATGTGATAGAGAATATGTAATTGAAAAGAAAGAAAAAGTTATTAATATGATAAAAAATATTATTTTATTGAAAAATATACGATAAAAAATGAGTAGAAAAATAAAAATAAAAAATAATGTGGATGTCCATGTTTGAGCCCATTATTATAATAAATTATTTTTTCAACCATACATTATTTCATAAACTAAGCCCTTGTTTGTTATCCATTTTCTCAAATATTATTTGCTACAGTAAATAATCTTCACCACATATATTCACTCAGAGCCTGTTTGGGAGAGCTAAAAAGCTGATTAAAATTGAAAATATGACTGTTATTGGGTCTCACTCGTCTAATAAAAATCAACAATAACGGTTAATTTTTCAATTTTAATCTGATTTTAATCTTTACCAAACTGGCTTTCAATAAAATATTATACATACAAACCAATAAAATTATTTTACTTTTCAACCACACATTCTTCAAAAAATATTATTCAAAACTCTATTTCTTCTCCCAAAATGAGAGACAAACATGCCCTAAGTTACACATAAATTCAAAAATTTTCCTTATTTTTCAATCACACATTTTCCAACTTTTTACTATTTTAAAATGCATTTTTTTTTTTATAAAATTGTATCAAGCCCAAACATGGGCGTAATAAATTTTACAGACAAATTATTCGTATTATATATCATGGCCTTGATATGGAAACAAAATTAATTCTAGTACTTTACAAAAAGGGAATTTTTTTTAATTTTTTTTACATCTTTGTTTGCTTAAAAAGTGTTTTTGAAGGCTTAAACATGCCAAATTAAAGAAATTTTGGCTTATTACGAGGTTTCATACATTAATAAAAATATTTTTAAATAATCATTTACGATAAAAATATTTAGAGGGTGTTTGGTGAAAATTAAAATTAGATTTTTAGTATATTGTGATAGAAGTTTTTGAAATGTATAGTTAAAAAGTTGTGAAACCTATTAAAGATGTAGTTAATATTGATTGTTTAATTTTGACTTAAATTTAAATTAGATTTTAAATCATACCAAACATGCTTTGAGACGTTTCGTTGTCAACAATAAAATATTTATAAGAAATTAACTTAAATATAATGCGGAATGAAATTTTTTCTTCGGGCAAAAAGATTTGTTTCTCAGTTCGTACTTCACAGTAGTCCCTCTCCACCGGTCCCCGCCACCACTTCCTCAAATCCTATGGACCCTCAAATCCCTTAATACAAAACAAGCACAAAACAGCTTATTTCTCTCTCGCAGGCCCATAATGAATCGACAACAGAGGCAGAATTTACTTGGTTATGGAAACATGGGACCCAACAGCAACTCCCTACCCACCTTGGACCACCACAGGATTTTCATAGATGATGAACCTGAAAATGATGCTCCACTCAGCACTACAGATTGTGGCTACTCAAGACCCTTTGTGTTTCTTGATATAATATGGAACTTGGCATTTGTTTTGGTGTCTTTCTCTGTGCTTCTGACTACCATTCAAGAACGACCCTCGACTCCCTTAAGGGTTTGGGTTTTTGGTTATGCTTTGCAGAGCTTTCTGCACGTGGGGATTGTGTGGGCTGAGTATCAAAGGAGTAGTCTTGATGATGTTGGGGTTCGAGAGTTTAATTTTCGTGGTGTCTTTTCGTTTTCTTCACTGTGTCATAACAGGTAAATTCAATTTGATTTTTGTTTATTCAACTCTTGGGATGTAGAATTGATATTAATATTTTTATTATGTTTGAATGGCTTTTTTGAATAGTTATAATTTTAGATTATGCGGTTGATGTTGCTATCAAAGATTGAAGATAGAAACTGATATCATGGAAGACCCTTTAATGCAGGCTTGTTAATTTGTTTATTATTGCAAGAAATGGGTCTGAATATTGCTCTTCGTGGATCTGGTCTGCTTTTGTCTTCCTTATTTTAAAGTGTTATTTTGTTTAACTGAGCTCAGTTTTTAGTATGAATATCCAGATTTAATGGTTTTCTGAACATATTGCTGCTTGATATATTTAAACAGGATTGATTTCTCGACTTGATCGTGTGGAAAGTGATAATGCCCCTCAATGTCTTTACATATCTCCTTTGCATTTGGGTTCTCAGCTAACTTGGGATTAAGGTTCAGCTAGCGTCTAGTGAGTTAGTTTAGGCAGAGGAGATGTAAAGACATCCATGTGCATGTCACTTTTTGACATGGTGAGTCAAGATGAAACTGATCTTGCTTACTATAAGTCAAAATATCATACAATGCACCTATTCACAAAATTGAAGCTGTATGCGTTCGACAAGTTGAAGGACATGATAGAAGTTGGAATTTTTGAATGAGGATAGTGATTCAGATTTATCCTTACTCATTAGGATGTGTTAAAATTTGAAAAAGGGTGTAGTTATGATCCAATAGGGTGGAGAAGAAAAGAAGAAGAGGAGGAGGCTGCAGAACTGTTTGTTCTTCTGGTAAGCAGCAGCAAAGTAACTGTGGGAGAAGGAGAAAGAAATAGAAAAAGGAGATAGGAAAAAGGGAAAGAACAGAGAGAGGAGAGCGAGTGTGAGGGAGAAATCGAGCTAAATAATCTGTTTTAATTTGATATCGAAAGGTTATTTTGGCCCAAGGATTAACCGAAGGTGAAGGGGAAATGTTTCATTTCAGTGGAAGATTTAAAAGAATATTTTTTAGTTCATGTTTTGATTTTAAGAACTTCGGCTTCGTTTATGATTCATTGTTTGTTATTGTACATGTTTAACTGTGAAAAATTACTTCTTGTTTTTTCGGTGAGACCAGAATATGAGAATTTGAAAACATTGTCACATTAGTGAGGAGGTAAATATATAGCAGAATATGGAAGACACCGTGTAAGACTGAACTGATTTACGAGAAAGATCGCAAAAGAAATGGACAATCAAAAGCATATTTCATGTGCAAGAATGAGTTAGTCATGTTCTTTTTGTTCCCTGCATACCCACACCCGCACCAATTCCCATTTGTAGTTCAAGGAGGTAAAAAATGTGAAGTAAAAGAGGTAGCCCACTAGTAGTTATTGATTTTCTATTTGAATTTATAATACATCTCTCTCACTTTTAAAGTGTGAAAAGTTTTTCTACAGTTCATATTCTACTCTTATTTTTACTTGTACTCGTTATTACAAGATCTCATAGTGTAAATGATTTAAATGGTCAACAATTTAAACTTATGGTTCTCTTTTTCGATAATTTCCAGCATTATCAAGAAGTTGGAATCCATTAATACTGTGATTTCATCAATTTGGTGGGTATTTGGATTTTATTGGATTGTGATGGGTGGCCAAGCGCTTCCACAAGACTCTCCCCGCCTATACTGGTATTTCGTATGTTTAACATTCGATAATGATCACCCTATTCTAAAATGAAATCTTTGAATGATCTCAGAAATCTAAAACGGTTCTAACAGTTTTGCAATTCATCATAAACATGTTGAACCATTTCAAGGCAACATGTTTGATCGCAAAAAATGGCTGTTGTGATGCATACTATCAATTTTGTTTTTCAGATTCATATGATGATTTCTTCTCAACTTCAGAAATTCACTAGGAATATTAAGAATGAAAATTCTTTTATTGCAGCAAAAACACTCTTAAAACTATGACATTTGTCAATTTGCTTTTAAAGTACACGATACACAAAAATGTCCCTCACAATTAATTCTCTAATTTGCAGGTTATCGGTGGTTTTTCTAGCCTTTGATGTGTTCTGTATGATCTTCTGTTTAGCAATGGCCTGTATTGTTTTATTTGCACTGTTCTGTTGCTTTCCTATCATATCTACAGTTGCCTATGCTATGACTATTGGAGAAGGAGCATCTGAAAATGATATTAGGGTTCTTCCCAAGTACAGATATCGCCTGCCCAATACCTCGGGAAATAATAAGAAACAAGAAGAAGTTAGTACAACTTTAGATTCTGACAGCATAAACCCAACAGCTGAACTTGTTCTTAATCCAGAGGATTCTGTAAGCATTCATTCCTTCATCTCTCTTTTCTTCTTTCGTTTGAGTTCAGTATAATTTTTCTTTTTTTATTCATCCTGTGCCACACAATTTCCCTTGCTATTTTTCTTTTTTCTTTTTAATGGGGTCCATGCTTTTCAGTCTACTTATCTCAGACTTCGAGGGAGAGAAGAAATTAAGCAAAATATCCTGGGTTTCTAGTTCAGACATCAATCAATTTCATGATTTCCAATAATGCTAATTCTCTGATTTTGCTGAAATATGCAAGATCTTTAAACTTCCTCAACAACTAAATGCATCAATGCAACAACCCACACTATTTGAGAAAATCGTGTTTTAAATTTAACTGTCCATTTGGGTACCAATAGTGCATGTATTGTGCATTAGAATTTCTCCGTTTGTGTACTGATTGTCGCGTGTATTGCATATTAGAATTTATCCGAGTTGGTTCCGACAATTTTTTCTCAACCATTCCATGTTGCCAGCTTGAATTGACAAATAAATTAATGCACGTGGTTGCCTTTTTCCATAGTTCTTTTCTTTTTAGTTATGAATGTTAGTCTAACTGAAACTCAAACTCACACGATAACTAATCTTTCCTTGTAGGAGTGCTGCATATGCCTTTATAAGTACACGGATGGGGTTGAGTTGTGTACCCTTCCCTGCAACCACCATTTCCACCATAAATGCATTAGCAAGTGGCTGCAGATTAGTGCAACCTGCCCTCTCTGCAAACTTAACATTCTCAAGGGTAAAACGTTGGTCTGAACATAGTTGAATTAATTTCACAGGAGATATAGAGAAATACCGGGCTGATTTTCTTGGATTCTGCCTGCTAAATGTATAGTTAGTAGGAATGCAATTTCTATGCACAGTTGCATCTGGCAATCTTCTTGAATCAATTTTCGCTTTCTTACATGTAAGGTAAACTTCACTGTTAAATATGATATTTGCAGATAATTTTGTTTTAATACATTCGGCTTGTAAGCCTGTCCCCGTTTTGCCACCCCTATATCCATTGCCTTCCCTCGCCCCACTTTGGGACGGTCCACTAAGAAATGTGGCAGGTTGAGCCTCTCTGCAGCATGCTCGATGCAATCGAGATTGACACCACTATTTGCAGCTGCTTTCATCTGTGATTTTGACACTAATGAATATTTGATTAGGTAGATCTTGTATGCAACGGTGGAGCCAGTGCCCAGCGAGCCATGACGGCCGCCCATGCTAGCTCTGTTGGGATTTTTTTATTTTTTATTTTTCCATCCATATATTGGGTGGCTGCCTGAGCAGCTGTCAAACATCCGCCCTAACTCAGATGAATTCCTGAATCCGCCACGTGAAACCATTGTGATGCTTGAAATGTGATATCATCAGCTGTATCTCTGCATTAACTGCTCCTTTGAGGTTATGATCAACCGTATCTCTAATTGGCCTACACACTTAGCATGCCGCTTGGCTTCCACACACAACCTTCCAGCCCCAATTGATTTAATAGAATGGATTAAATACAAGCCTATGCTCGTCCATAAATTTTAAAACCTTAAAATTGAAAAACAATATCTACTGATATTTTAAACGTAACCACATTAAACAAAAAAATGAATTTGAAGTCACAAAAGATGAATTGCAATGACATGGCAAGGAAACAAGTCACTATAAACACCTGCAAGATATATTGAGGTAAAGTTTACACATTCTTGTTCTTCTTCAACTTTGAAGGAGGCCATCGTCCCTTCTTCCTCAGGTGACGCTTCCTAACAAGCCTCTTTCTCCTTAGCCTAATCTTCTTTGCTGCCTTCATTCTCATCTTCTGCTCGAGCTTCAGCTGTAACTTGGATTCCAGAGGAATGTTCTCAATGGGCACATTTTCCTCATTACTTTCTGATGGAGGGGCAGGAGACTCCCGATCAGTGGAGCCTACCCCATCAACATCAGAAGATGCTTTAACAATCAATGAACCTCTCTTTTTGAGAATAAATGGAGTTAGAGTTCTGTACCCGACATCTAATTTTGGCTTTAGGCAAACCAAATTGTTGCATGACCTGGAAACTAATAAAAGAACCCCGTTACAAAATTCAAGAATACTATCAACTTCACAAACAAGGCTGGATATATATATCAAAAAGAACTACAAAACAAAGTTGCCGTTATTAATCTTTATCCTTTGATGAGCAATCTAAACTACTAATTTCATATGCTTGGTTTTAGTTTATCAAAAAGTAAGTATCCAAATCAAATCCTTGGTAGAAAACTACAAAAGTTGGGTGCGGACTATCTCCAAGAAGCTGATGTTCAAAATACAATATGCAAAACAAAAATCAGTGACATACATACTCAAGATATAATGGAGACTACGTGTTCGATATAAATAGTCAAAGAAGCTGCCTGGCTCAAAAGGGGCCTAGAAAAAAAATTGCAAAAGACAATGAAAAGATCTACATTATATTTAACTAAAATTATCTCTCTATATGTCAACAAATGGATAAGTAAGAAGCCAATGACGATTGTTTTGCTAGACAGTTTATCTCTGTGCGAGTGTGGAAGAGGTAAATTAGTGTACCAAGAAAAAGCCCCCCAAGAAAACAAAAACCCAGAATTCATATACAAAAATTACAATTAAAATCACCATATATATGAAAATAAGAACAGCCCAGATAATGAGTGACATACAATGACATATTCGTACACATAGATATTCGTACATACAACAGCTAAAGAATTGTAGAATGCTGCAATAGGTAAGGAAGCATTATCGTACCGAAGTACTAAACAAAGATGAATTGCTTGTACTTACATGGGTGGGCAGTAATTGCAGAACGAATCGATGAAGACGAAAGAGAGAAGAGGGGAGTGGTGGGATTGCCGGCAAAGAGAAGGAGAGCCATATCTCCTACTGGCATTTGGCTTTTTGGATAAGCCTACCATCTCAATTTTGTGCTGTATTTTCTTCGAAAATTTTCAGTACGAGTCCCCATTTATGATATTTGTTTTAACCTGGTCCCTAACCTATTATTTTTTACTACAGCCCTCAGCTCATAATTTTTAGCATCATTGGTGGATCGTACATAGTTTGTCTTTGCCATACAATTAGCACATATTCCCCTCTCGTAATTATCATGATTTACGATTAGAGTTACATGGATTGTTAATCATCAAGTAAAAAAGTACGGAAAAAAAAAAAAACACAATCTTTCACCTCCAAACTTGAGAGTAACATTCAACTGATGTAAGAGAGCTCCCCTTCTATTCTCTCCATTATGAGAATCATAGGGAGATTCACCACTACTCTTCAACGAGGCCCATTCAACTCCACAATCCAGACCCGTTTCAAGAAACCGGCCAACACAGCTCAGACCCGTTTAGAGAATCGTACCCGGGACCCGAAACTCGACCTCCTCACATTCCACCACCGCCGGCTCGAACTCATTCTGAGCCTCCACAAGCTCATCTCCGCCAAGAAACGTGGGCCATTTGTGTCAGTACAGCTCCTCTCCAGATGGGCTCCACACGCTGGAATCGATACCCTAACTGCCGGCGCTTTTATACGGAAATACCCCCATGTGTTCGAGGTATTTACGCACCCGATTCAGCGAAATGTTTGCTGTAAATTTACGCCGAAATTTATGGAATTGTTAAACCGAGAAGATGAAATTCTATGTGAAATGGAAGATATTAATGTGGTTAAGATAAGAAAGATATTAATGATGTCTGTGAATGGGAAAATTCATTTACATGCAATTAGATTGATTAGGAGAGAACTAGGTTTGCCTGAAGATTTTAGGAAGTCCATTATTCAAAAATATGATAATATTTTTAGATTGGTTGATTTGGAGATAATAGAATTGGTTGACAGGAATGAAAATAATGAGAGTTCGAGTTATGTGGCGGATGTTGAGATGTGGAGAGAAAATGAGTATAGAGAGAAATGGTTGAGTGAATTCGAGACAAAATATGCATTTCCAATTAATTTCCCAACAGGGTATATGATAGTTCCAGGATTTAGGGAGAAATTAAGGAATTGGCAAAGGCTTGCGTATATGAAGCCATATGAAAGAATGGAAAATGTTAGCATCCGTAATTGTGGAGGAGTTGAAAGGTACGAAAAGCGAGCAGTAGGTATTTTTCACGAGCTCTTGTGCTTGACGGTTGAGAAAAAGGTGGAGGTTGAGAGATTGGCTCATTTTCGGAAGGATCTTGGTGTTGAGGTTAACATACTCGAGCTTCTTTTGAAACATCCAGGGATTTTTTATATTTCGACTAGAGGGAACACGCAAATGGTTTATCTTAGGGAAGCATATGATAAAGGGTGTGTGGTAGAACCAAATCCGGTTTATGATGTGAGGAGGAAAATGTTGGAGATTATCTTATTGGGTTGTCGTAATACTAAAGAATTGAGAGAGTGGTCAGAAGTTGAGGATAGAAGAGAAGTGTGTAATGAAAATGAACTTGGCACGAGAGATGGTGATTTTGTTATTCCAATTTTAGAGAGCTTTTCCAACGGCAAGATATGACTGTCATCCCAGCAAGAGTGGTGATTCATCTGAAGTGGTGCTTGATGGGCTTCATGAGAAGGAAATCAATGATAAGATAGGTCTTTAAGAATGAGATGGATTCTTTGTGGAATAGTGACTTATGATCATGCGGGTTTCTTTCTGCCATTGGCTGCCTGAGACAAATGGACTGGAATCTAATAGGTTCTTGACTGCTATATTCACGCAGCATGCATCCTCTCTTAATGCACCTGTTCTCACTTCTCAGCTCTCACAGATAATAAGGTTCTTGCTCTGTCCTTTCCCACTCTATAGATTTTGTTGAACAGTTCATCAGTATAAGGTATGATGACATGAAATAAGCTTGGGAACCCTCTTTTGTAAGCCTTGTTCTTATTTGGGGTGAGCGGAAGTAAGAGACTTCAATAGCTTGAGATGACTCTGTGAATTTCTTCCAGTTCCATGGTTAATAGCAAATGACATTTGTTTTAAGTGATGCTTTACTTGAGCCCTTGGATTCTATTCTAGCCTACTAATGCTGTTGTATGAATTTCTGAGCAAAGAAAAACAAGGTTTCTTTCAGAAGCACGACAGAACCCGAATTGCTCCCTTGGAGATTGAGCCTAACAAGCTAAGTGTATGCACAAAGTCATGCGCTAAACAAGCAGCAACAAGTTCCAGCACGGGTTTCAGGGAAGCCATCTCTTGTTGTTTGAGCTCCATTAATCTTTTTGTGACATAAAATCTCCGAAAAAATTACTGTTGCATTGAGAAGAAGCTTGCTGGGGCATCCCCTGTAACAATTGACATTTAGTGCAAAGTTTGTAAAATGAATCTTGGCTAGTGGCAAAGACATAGCTTATGCTTATTTTTCAGATAGCGCCATTTCTTTTTCTTTTTTTTCCTTTCAAAGATCATACATATTCATGATGGAACGATATTTAATTTTCTTTTAAAAATTTAGAACGAAATATTTAATTCTAAATTTCTTAAGAACAAGACTTAAAGTGTAATGTGTGACTCATTCATGCATACATGTTGATATGATGCAAGCATTAAGATTTCATTAATATGCGGAGTTAAATTTTTTATTAGCATTGACGGTCACCAAAGTTATAAAGTTGGTTTATATAGTCACCTCATATGTACATGTTCTTAAAAATTTAACCCATCTTGAAAGTGATTATTTAAAAATTAAATTTTTTTTTTCACACTTATTGTCAACAATAAAAAAAAAAAAATCAATTTTTAGTTCCATTATCTATCCAGCTGTTTAGTTCTCTCTACATGCTACACAATAATATCACCAAGTTCTAAGGGTTAATCCATTTGTACATAATGATTTGTATATAATGGATTACTCCCTGAACCCTGAGGGGTAGCTCTGGTCAAGTTTTGGATTTGCTCTCCAATGTCACCAGTTCGAGTCTCCCTAAGGCCATTGAGGTGAGTACTCGGCTGTAAACTTCAGGACCTCGTTGAATTAGTCTAGGTGCACGCAAGCTGGCTCGAACATACACGATTATAAAAAAAAATATAATGGATTATCCCCTGTCGCGTAATGCGCGGAACAGTGACTTAATTAGAACAATTTTAAAGCTTGGTGACTAAAGTGCACGATTTTTTAGCTTCAGGCACTATATATAAGGCTAACCCTAACTTTGGTCTCCACACTTCCACAGAAAGGGTTTCTTCTCTATCTCTATGTACTGGTAAAATGGGTATTGAACAAGATGGAAGACAAGTGATATTCAGAGATATTAGGAGATATTATTGTGAATACTGTGGGATTTGTCGCTCTAAAAAATCCCTCATCTCTTCTCATATCCTCCTTCAACATAAGGTGGGTAACTGAGCGAGTGTAGTTTAATTTTTCTTTTCATATAATTGTTGTATATTTACTTTGGTATGGATGATTTACAAGAAACGAATCACTTGGTACAAACAACATATTCCACCGTGTCCCAAATGTTTTGCACTTCTAGCTGATAATATATACACACTGACGCGCATACGGGGACTTTAATTGGTTGTTGGTTCGGTGAAATTTCTATTGGAAATTCCGATTTTTGTGAATATATAAGAAGAAATGAATCTCAGAGTATTAAATTTTTATTTTTTTTTAAAGTTACATGGACTTGGAATTTAAGTGGTGGTTGGTTCGGGGGAATTGATGTCAGAATTCAATCTTTAAGCGAATTTTAGGATAATCACAGAGTATACACCTGGCCGTCCCTCCTGTGCACTTATAGTTGTGCTTACAATATTGCCTACATTTGGATTGCAATTGGTTGTGTTGATTGTTAGAGGAGAGAAAGTTTTGCAGTGATTACTCTGTTTTCTATCATTTTAAACATGCTAGGTGTGGATTTTGTTGTTCTGGTGATTTGTTGTTAAAAGTTGGAGCTGTGTGAATTATAGGAGGAAATAAAGGAAAAAGAGCAAAAGGAAGAAATAAAGGAAGGGAAAAAAATGAATACTTGTGAAGAGTGTGGTGCGTGTTTCAAGAAGCCGGCTCATCTAAAGCAGCATATGCAAAGCCATTCCCTCGAGGTAATTTGTCTTCTTTTTGGGTCATTTGATTGTAACATGACATCGATTGTTTTGCAATGTTTTCTGTTTTCATTTGCCTAGTGATTTGTTAGCATGCGGTGAAGCTTTGTTTAAACTGTTTTTATTGTAATTGTCAAGTATTAAAAAAACATTTTATAGGATAAAATGAGATACTCAAATGTATGATGCACAGACATGATTCTTTTGTGTCTTAATGAATCATAATTAGGGAAATGTTTAAATTATATTAAATTGTCTGTGTTGTACTGGCCTTTTCATGCTCTTGGTTCTATTTTTTTGAAATTAAATGTGAGGTTAGAAAATTTAGAAAGTCAAAAAGTAATCTAAATTTGCATCCGGTTGCTATATTGCAAAATCCTCCTGGATTTTAATGCTTCTGATTGAATGATATGCTTTTATTTATCATGCGTTAATACTTCAAATAGTATACTAGACTTGTTACTGTGCTTCAACATTGTAATAACACACTTCTTATTTCTGGTATCTTTGCAAATGAAAAAATATGATGTTGCAGATTGAAGTGTTCTGGAAAAAAATTGTTATTGATCGGCGTGAAGCATTGGATCCCACAGAAAAGAACTCCAAAATGCAAGAGGCAGCACCATTACCTTGAATGGATCAGTACCAGGTGGGTGACCACCTGTGAAGCTCCATCGAGTGAGCCTCAATCACGCTTGTACTGATTTGATTTGTGGAAAAAAATTGTTTAATGGATGAGCGTGGAGCATTGGATCCCACAGAAAAGCACTCCAAAATGCAAGAGGTGGCAACAATACCTTGATTGGATCAGTATCAGGTGGGGGACCACCTGTGAAGCTCCATCAAGTGAGCCTCGATCACGCTTGTACTGCTTTGAGGTTTGAGGATCGTGTTGGTTTTATATTGGAATAGAGCTCAAGTCTTTTCTGTAAGGGTGGTATACCACAATTCTGTTCTTATTTTAATTTATTCTGTTACAGAGGCCTTTTACATGTCCAGTGGATGACTGCCACTCCTGCTATAGGAGGAAGGACCACTTATCACGGCATCTGCTTCAGCATCAAGGGAAATTATTTGAATGCCCCGTGGAGGACTGTAAACGCCGATTTGCTTTTCAGGGTAATATGAAGCGTCATGTTAAAGAGAACCATTGCAAATCTTCTTCTCTTAATGCAGAGTGTTCCAAAAAAAATATCTGTCCAGAAAGTGGATGTGGAAAAGTGTTCAAGTATCCATCCAAATTGCGTAAACACGAAGACTCCCACAGTAAGCTGTTTTCCTTTTGGAATTTAAATTCGGGTTAGATAGTTTTGTTGGATAACAATATATATACATATATATATGAGCTACACTAACTACTTTTCTGAACCTCTTGCACACTGTTGGATACAGTTAAGTTGGATACAGTGGAGGCATTTTGTTCAGAACCAGGCTGTATGAAATATTTCACGAATAAGCACTGCCTTATGGAGCATCTTTTGTCTTGTCATCGGTACATTGCCTGTGAGATATGTGGCAACAAGCAGCTGAAGAAAAATATTAAGCGTCATCTTCGAACACATGAAGTGGGGGTTTCCTCGGATAGAATCAAGTGTAGCTTCGATGGTTGCGTGCATACATTTTCAAATGTAAGCAGCTACAACATTTTACCAATCTAACATGCACTAATTCGTCCATTTGCATTATATTATTAATTGGTGCATGCATGTCGTATACACATTTGTCAATTAACTTTGAGTAGATTTGGAACATGTTCATCAACAGAATTTGCTAAAATATATTGCGTGATGGTTTCCCTCTTTGCTTCGAACCATTTTTAACCTGCACTTTTCTTGTACAGAGATCAAATCTCAAACAACATATCAAAGCTGTGCACTTGGATCTTAAACCATTTACCTGTGGTATTCCTGGTTGTGGCATGAAATTTGCATTTAAACATGTGAGAGAGAACCACGAAAAATCTGGGTGCCATATCTATACTCAGGTAACGTATTCCATTTACTTCGTCTGTAAGTTATATGCTTCATTTGACCTTTGCTTTACAGGAAATGGATCTGATATTGAATTTTGTGTCCACTTGTGTTCAGGGAAATTTTGAAGAGTCCGATGAACAATTTCGATTAAGATCAAGAGGTGGCAGGAAAAGGAAGTACCCAGTTATTGAAACTCTGTTGCGGAAAAGGATTATACCACCTAGTGAATCAGATCCCGTTATGCGCGAGGGTCCTGAATACTTATCATGGTTACTTGATGCAGAATCCGAGGATTAACTGTGAGAGATGCACTTTTCACAAGTATGTATTACGTTGTAGCCTTGCCTCGAAAAGAAAAGTATTTACAGTTTCTTAGATGTATATATCAATATTCATACCTGTTGTTTATAAGTTAGATGTTTAGGCAATATCAAAGTGTGTTTGTCAATGGTTTTTATTGTGTACTTGGTACCTCGGACAATGTTAACTGGATTTTGTTGCTGTCTTGCTGCATTTTTAGGTGGTTCCCTTTTGAAATTGGATTATACAAGAAAACTTGTAGTCATGATTTATGAATATTGGATTATACAAGAAAATATCGTTAAATTCATTTTTTGGGCCATTAGGCCCAACTAGTAGTTTAAATTGGGCTTTTGCTGCTGTCGTGGGCTGATTTTGACGTGGGCTGTATTGGGTCTGGTTTAATCCAGTAAATGTTTTCTGAGGTTGGGCTGTATTGGGTCTGGTTTAATCCAGTAAATGTAAAATATAGGCTAAATCAAAATTCAGAAAATAAGTTTAAATTTTCAAAACTCGTGATAACTAAATAATTGAAAATATTTTATTAATTAAACATATTAAGGTCACAATTACATGCTTATATGTCATAATTTATTTATTGGTTACATATTGTCAATTTAATTGATCATATTATTTTTCTGTCACAAATCAAAATAAATATAGGTTACATAATTTATTTTCAATTTCAAATTTTATAGTTCACAACATATTTAACCGTCACATATTTTCAAATTAAATGCTTACAAATTACTTTTCAATCACAAATTATCGAATTTTTAGGTCACAATTAAATGGTTGATCACAAATAATCAAATCAACCATATAGTAGGTCACAAACACTCTTCATCCAGCCTGGCCTCGCTACGTTGCGCCGCCACCAACATCATCGCTACCGTCACAACCAACAAAAATCACAACTCTAAATGACTCTCAAATGGACCAGAATCTCAAAATCGAGTTAGTAACCCAACTCAAGCTCAGACTCAATGAATCGATCATCGACATTTGCACTTCTTATATTCGTGAATGATTCTCCAGTCTGGATTCGTCCATAGTCGACATTGTTGTCTCTTTCTTGTCTGAGCTCTGTTGTTGCTAATTGGTCTCCACTTCCAAATGGCAAGCTTCCTATAGCAGCTTCACTAAGCAGCGACTCAAGTCATGCGATGACTGGTTAGATTGGATCTCCTTTGGCTCGTATGTTTGATGATGATGATGATGATGATGATGACGACGAAAAGAATGGACCTGGTGGATGCTCCAAAGTTGAATAGAAGAATGCCACGCGAGGGCCAAAGAAGAGATCGTGGTGCGTTACTACTGTGTTATTGGTCAGAGAAGAGATTGGGCGCGACTGCGATTCACCGCAATCAAGGCTGTTGGGTAGAGAGAGAAATGAATTAAGGTTGGAGAGTTTAATTGGGTTGGGAGATGTTATATATATATAATATAATATAATTATTCATGTTAAATATTAAATTGTCGCTTGATTTTTTATTAAATATACTTATTTTTGAAGTGTGATCTTTAAATACGTGCTCTAAGTATAATTTTCACTGGAGTTATATAAGTAACTACTTTTTGTGGCCTTTCTTGAAAAACAAATTTTATGGCAAGTAAAATTTTAATTTAAAAACAAAACTTGCACATTGTAGTTAAGTATGTTTGGTATAGTTTGTGATTTTGCTTTCTATAAAAGATTGTTCGAGAAAGTTATCTTGAATTAACTTTCTATAAAAAAAAATTTATAACTATACAAAATATTTTTAGAAAATTGTCTAAATACTAGTGAGAAAAAACGTGCGTTGCACGTTAGTGATTATTCATCTATAAAAGTGATGATTATATTTTGGAATTCTTCGTCGATGGTTTCTTCGTATGATTTGAAATTGATATGTTTTTTTTTTAGTAGTTTATGGTTTAAATGTGTCATGACCGATAGAAA
>CAIGRS010230574.1:0-11948 GCA_903798395.1 Fraxinus floribunda | reverse complement strand
TATATTTCAGCTAAAGCAAAACCATTCAATACGCATCAAATTCAAACATCAAGTTACCAACATAAATTTGGGCTATTTGCAAGTAGTTGAACAGCTGAATAAAAAACTAATTTCTTGACTAAAAAAATCCCAATCAGCAAGCAAATCTGAACCAAGAAAAGGCCCAATAAATGAAAATTTCTTATTAGTTCAAAACTGAAAATCTATAAAGAAAATTGCTCAAAGTATCTTTTGAAAACGAAGGGAACAACAAATATTGGGTTGGCTAAAGTATTGAAACAGTTTGGAAAAAGATTTGAAGAATTAAAATTTAGAAAGGACTTAGGCTTTTACATTTAGAAGGGGTGGACGACCACGCACAGTAGAACCGGTGGTGGTGGGCGGTGAAGGTGACGGTGACGGTGACGGAGGGCAGAGGCGGACGGGCAGTTGGGCAACGGGCAGCAGTGGCTAGTGTAAATAATTGAAGAAAATGAAAAATAGAGGAAAGATATATCTAATTTTTTTCATTGAAAAAAAATTATATTGGGAGATCACGTGCCCCTCTCTCCACCCACCCGTCAGTCCCTTAACACGACCATATAGTCTTTAGGCTTCATTAAAAAATAGTTTTTAAAAAAAATAAAATATATGTGACTATAATAAAAAATGCACTTTCTTGCTACTGTAGATGCAATAGTAACTAATGAGATGCTACTGTTCATTTTTTCAATTTTTACTCCTCCAGTTTTAACCGGTATGTTAGTTGCATATACGGTAAGTTAGTTGCATATATGGTATGTTATATATTATTTGCATATCCAATGTGCTAGTTGTATATACGGTATGTTAGTTGTACATCCGGTAAGTTGTATATACGGTAAGTTGTATATACGGTATGTTAGTTGCATATACGGTATGTGGAGAATTATTTTTTGAATGATTATATCTTTATTATAATTCAATAATTTCAATAATACCTTACTTTTCATTTTTCAATATACATTTTATTATTTCAATAATACACTACTTTTTAAATGTTTATTTAATTTATTATTTATTTGAGCAATATATCATTCGTTATTTTGTAAGTTAGTTGCATATCCAATATGTTAGTTGCATATATGGTAAGTTGCATTTACGGTATGTTAGTTGCATATACGATATGTGTAGAATTATTTTTGAAGAATTCTATCTTTATTATAATTCAATAATTTCAATAATCCCTTACTTTTTATTTTTCAATATACATTTAATTATTTCAATAATACACTACTTTTCGTTTTTCAATAATTATTTAATTTATTAATCATTTGAGCAATTTGAACGATATTATCATTAGTTATTTTTAACTATAATAAAAAAGACACTTCCTTACTAGTGTAGATGTTACTATTCATTTTTCCAATTTTTACTTATCAACTACTCGAGTTTTATCCGGTATGTTATTTGCATATTCGGTATGTTAGTTGCATATACGGTATGTTATATGTTAGTTGCATATCCGGTATGTTAGTTGCATATACGGTACGTTAGTTGCAAATCCGGTAAGTTGCATATACGATAAGTTAGTTGTACATCCGGTATGTTAGTTGCATATACGATATATTAGTTTCATATACGGTATGTAGAGAATTATTTTTTGAACGATTCTATCTTTATTGTAATTCAATAATCTCAATAATTCACTACTTTTTATTTTTCAATATATATTTTATTATTTCAATAATACACTACTTTTCGTTTTTCAATAATTAATTAATTATTTATTTATTTGAGCAATATTATCATTAATTATTTTGTAAGTTAGTTGTATATCCGGTATGTTAGTTGCATATACGATAAGTTGCATATACGGTATGTTGCATATATGGTATGTGGAGAATTATTTTTTGAATGATTATATCTTTATTATAATTCAATAATTTCAATAATACCTTACCTTTCGTTTTTCAATTTATATTTAATTATTTCAATAATACACTACTTTTCATTTTTCAATATTATTTATTTAATTTATTAATCATTCGAGCAATATTATCACTAGTTATTTCTAACTATAATAAAAATGCACTTTCTTGCTATTATACTTGCAATAATAACCAATGAAATGTTACTGTTCATTTTTTCCAATTTCTATTCATCAAATCCTCAAGTTTTATCCGGTATGTTAGTTGCATATACTGTAAGTTGCATATATGGTTGTTGCGTATAATTATTTAAAAGTACATAATTAACTTATAATTGTAAAATTTGCATCTAAGTAAAAAAATACTAGCTTAAAATTTTAAGTAAATTTTTAAGTTTATTTAAGATTTTAAAGTAAATATTAACGTGTATGTAAAAAATTACTTATAAGTAAAATATCACTTATAAATAAAACACACACACACACACAAGAAACTATAAATTGAAAATTTTAGTACAAGAGACATATATGTAATTTTATCATTTTAGAAAACTTTCAAAATCGGTGAATAATAAACTTCCAAGCATGGGTTAGCTATTTTTAAAATGAGCCACTAAAATCACTCAAAACCGATGCTTTTAAAAAACCTCTTAACCGGATAAATTCAAAATCGAGCAACAAATCGTGCACTCGCGCCAAATAAATCAAGGATATTAGAACTATATATTTGAACTCAATTGTAAAGGTAAAATATTTTAATTCCTAGCAATGATTCATTGAAAAGCTCACGTGATAAGTTTCTTATGCACGATAAAAATTCACCTCTTTAAACGTTTGCACAAAAATTATTTTCCAAAGGTAAGATTTTCAACTTAATTTTAAATTCTATTAAACATCACTTACCTTGGAATATCTAGTAAAAAATCACGCAAAAACCCTACTGGTTGCAGTAAAAAAAAAAAGAGGCCAAGAAATTTTCTGGTCATCCAGACGTCCAGATGGTGAACCGAACATCTGGTTCAACCCCAACGGTCAAAATTTCGACCATAATGACTTTGACTTGCAACGGCTATTTTCAATCGTCCGACACTGTTCCGGATGCTCCTCCAGTTTGACAAAAATTTCATATTTTTCACTACTATAAATACCAACTCACTTGTCTTTTATTACATTTTTTTGGAGCATTCAATTGAGATTCTTTTGAGCTAAAATTGCATTGATTTCTTATCTTACTTATTATTATCAAATCATTTTTGTTTTTTTGAAAAACTTTTGATTGATCTCAACTTTGAAAATCATTTCGTTCATAAAAAAATTTCAAATCTAACTCTTGAGTTTTATTTATTGCTATCTATTAAAGTGTTAATGTACTTCTTTTCTTGTACTCAACATTGAATTTATCATTCATTAAGAAGAGAAGATTTAATTTGTAAATTTATTTGAATTGTAGGTCGGTTGAGGTCCCGGAAAGCTCGACGTTGTAAAATGATCGGTACTCCTTGTTTGTAAGTCACCGAAAGCTTTGTAAAGGGTTGAATTGCACCATAAGTCAAAAATATAGTGAAAAAGGCCTTGCTTGTCACAGAGAGTTTGGTAACGGGGGATGTAGATCGTGTTTGGGATCAAACCTCCATAACTATATCGTTTGCATTCCTTCCCTTTTACTTACCGTCTTTATATTGCTAAAATTGTTCGTGCTTAATTATCTTTGTATTTGTGCATATTAGTTGAATTGTTATAATTGCTAGCATATTGTTTTAAGACTTGAATTTATTTTAGAAAAAGTTTTGAAAACCAATTCATCCCCCTCTTGGTTAGCTATTCTTGAGCTTTCACATCGAAAAATTGGATGAAAGGGGATAAGAAAAAAAACTCGAGGGCCCTAAATCGAAAAATGGTGATTAGTCCCAACTCAAGTCAAAGAGTTTCTATGGATACTTCATTTGCAATTGTCCCTATCGTGCAAAGGAATGTTCAAAGATGGATAAATTGAATACCTTAAGGTTGGAAGTCAGTGATGATAACTTGGAGAATGCTCCATCTAGAGTTAATCCGTTACAACTCGTGAATGCCATCACTACACTACGACGTGATTTGATGTACGTTCGAGTTGCTGTTGATGGTAAGGAGTGTTGGTAATGATGGACACAGGTGTTGCCAACAACTTTGTAAGTTTGAGGATAGTGAAAAAGTTGGGTTTAAGCACGACTCAAGTAACTACAAAAATTAAGGCTATGAATTCTGCAGTACAACCTGTGAAGGGATCTGCTAAAGTTACCCTTCGTGTGGACGAATGGGAGGAAAAGTGCAATCTAATGACTGTTCCCTTGGATGATTTTGATTTGATCATTGGTATCGAATTCTTTGTCAAGGCGAAGACGTCTGTGACACCACATCTGAATGGGTTATACATTACGGATGAATGGAATCCTTGTTTTGTGCCAGTGAGATATCTTCACAAGAATAAGGGAAAGCATATTCACGATGAAATACAATCCGCGAAACAGTTTAAGGAGGGTTTGAGGAAATGGAGAATGACTTTTGTTGCAGCTTTGGTAGAAATCAAAGATGATCAGGTTGCAAGTATCTTGGATGAGATCTTTGATGTGATTCCCCTAGAACTTCCAAGAACTCTCCTATTTTGTCGTGTTTTTTATCACAAAATTGAACTCGAACCAGGTGCGAAGGCTCCTGCACAGGCCCCATATCGAATGGCCCCATCTTAGTTGGTAGAGTTGAGGAAGCAATTTGATGATTTACTTGATGTGAGTTTAATTTAGCCTTTAAAATCTCCCTACGATGCCCCAGTTTTATTTCAGAAAAAGCATGATGGTTCCGGAGGATTTGCGTTGATTATCATGCACTAAATAAAGTGACGGTGAAGAACAAATATCCGGTGCCTAATGTTGCTGACTTGTTTGATCGATTGGAGAATACTTCATTCTTCACCAAAATGGATTTACGATCGGGCTATTAGCAATTAAGAATAGTCGAAGGGGATGAATCAAAGACTACTTGTATGACTAGGTATGGTCCTTTTGAATTTCTGGTTATGCCCTTTGGTCTTATGAATGCACCTGCCACTTTTTGCAATTCGATGATGATGTGTTGTACGAGTTTTTGGATAATTTTGTGGTGCTATACTTGGATGATATTGTGATATATAATAGATCACTGAGTGATTACGTTGTCCACTTAAGAAAGGTGTTCTCAAGGCTTAGAGAACATAAATTATATGTTAAGAAGGAAAAATGTGAGTTTTGCTGTTCGGAGATGATGTTTTTGGGACAATGGGTTGGTCAAGGAAAAATCAGAATGGATGGAAAGAAGGTGAAGGCTATCATGGAGTGGCCAAGTCCATCCAAGGTTGTTGAATTACGTTCTTTCCTTAGATTAGCAAATTACTATCAGCATTTCATTCAAAGCTATTCCAAAAAAGTGAACTCCTTGAAGGATTTACTGAAAAAAGGATCGGAAATGGGAATGGACTATGAGTGCCAACGAGCTTTTGAGAAGTTAAAATAGGCCGTTTCAACTGAACTAGTGTTTCAGTTGCCTGACTTTGAGAAATCGTTTGAAGTACACACGAATGCATCTGACCGTGCTAATGGAGGTTTATTGGTACAAGAAGGCCATCCGATTGCTTACAAAAGTTGGAAATTGAAAGAGGCGGAACAATGATATTCAACTCAAGAGAAAGAGATGACGACGATTGTTCATTGTTTTGAAGCTTGGCGCCATTATTTGTTAGGAACGATATTCACTCTTCTAATGGATAATGTAGCCAACACATACTTTCAGTCCCAAAAGAAGTTGTCGTTAAAACAAGCGAGATTATAGGAGTTTTTGGCTGAGTTTGATTTTTTGTGGATTCATAAGCCAGGTAAACAGTATTAAGTTGCTGATGCACTCAGTCAGAAATTTGTGGAAGCTTATGTATTAAGTAAGTTCCAAATCGGCTTTGATGACAGTCGAATCTTATTTTCTTGACAGAATTAAATAGTGGACTGAAAATGATGTTTCTTATACCAAGTTGTTGTAGGAAATTAAGGATGTCTTGGTAATAGATATTCGATTGAAGATGGTTTGATCTATACCGAAGGTAGCAGATTATATGTGCCTTCAGGTAAGGGACTGAGGTAAGTACTGTTGAAGGAAACTCATGATCCACAATGGACAGGCCACTCAGGCATCGAAAGGATGTTAGCTTTGCTCTCGAAATCGTATTACTAGCCGAAGATGGGTGACGAGGTAGAGCTATATTTGAAATCTTGTTTTGTGTGCCAGCAGGATAAAATAGAAAGGAGGAAATAGGCAGGTTTGCTCCTCCAACCTTTGCCAGTTTCAGAACGTCCTTGACAGTCAATTTCTATGGATTTCATTTCAGGTTTCCCTGAGGTTGATGGGTTTAAGTCCATTATGGTGGTAGTGATAGTTTTTCAAAATATTTGGTTTTTATTCCAGCACCGCATAAGTGTACAGCGGACTTTGTTGCTGGATTATTTTTCAAGGATGTTGTGGACTTTGGAATACTCGAGGATATTGTGAGTGATCGGGATTCTCGATTTACGGAAAAATTCTGGACCATGCTGTTTAACATGATGTGGTCTAAATTGAAGTTTTCAACAGCAAATCATCCACAGACAAATGGTCGATGGAAATGATAAATGCATTGCTGGAAGAATATCTCAGACATTATGTTACAGCAATCTAGAGAAATTGGGTTGCCTTGCTTGATACAGCTCAGTTTTGCTACAATCTACATCAATCTTCTACTACGGGTATGTGTTCGATCGAGTTAACTATACGACATATGCCCAAGACGTCTCTTGAGATTGTGAAACAAGGGGGACGCAGTGTGTGTCTAGCTATTTTTCAGTTTGTCCAAGATAAACAGGAGATGATTGAGCAAGCAAAGGACAGTCTTGCGAAGGCTGTCCTACAAATGAAAAATATGCTGATCAGAACATGAGAGATGTGGAAGTTTCAAGTTGTGGATAAAGTGTTGTTGAAATTAACTCCCCAGATTTGGAAAAAATACTAGTAGCAAGACCTTACATCGTGGGATAATTCAGAAATATGACGGTCCTTTAGAAATAATCAAACGTGTTGGGAAGGTAGCATATCGACTGAAGCTACTTGATCGTTTGAAGGTTCATTCTACTTTCAACATGAGCTATCTGAAGCCCTTTAATGAGAGTTTGGTGGGAGAATATCGATTGCAGGCCAAGAGGGTTCCTCTTATGATCAGAAAACAATATGATAAGGAGGTGACAAAGATTATGGGCCATCGAATAATGGGGACGAGTAAGAAGAACAGAAGAAAAGACTATCTTATCTTGAGAAAGGTAGTAGCGGGATTGATGCAACCTATGAAAATGATGTCGATCTGTGGCAGTTTAAGGATAAGGTGAAGGAGTATCTTGATTCTCTTTCGAAGAGGACGTCAGACTCTTCCGATGGGAAAGGTTTGTTAGCCACTTAAAGGTTGACATGTGCACGCCTTGCAGTCATGCTGAGATTTTGCGGACATGTGTGTTGATGGTGCACACTTTGAAATTCGGAGCAAGGAAAATGTGGGTTAAATTTGTGGGTGCGATGCTTCAATTTGGCCGGTGTTAAAGTGTGGCGGATTGGCAAGGCATGGATGGATCCAGCTTGCTGTTAGTGTGCTTTAGTCCACAAATTCGGGTGTTCAAATCAAGCACATGCTTGACACATGTTGGGCAGTTTTTTGGGCCATATAGGTGGAAAGTATGGAAAGTTGTTGGGAAAGGTTGTGGGAAGCAGTTTCTGGCAGTTCTAATCCTATTGGGTTGGTTTATCCATTTTGCAGTTAAGGTTGTTCACTGCACACGAATTTTGGTTTATATATTTAGAAGGTTGGACTGATAAGACACGGGGTGTGTTGTGTTCATTCAGCATTCCTTCATTTTCTTGTATTATTGTAGAGTAATAAACAAGTTGGGTTTTACCCGTAAAGTCTTTGTTCTTTTACATTACTGCCTTTATCTTTCCTTTTGTGCATTGTGCAAATTCGTGGGCTGATTGAGTGGAACCTCAGTGCCATCATAAGCGAAAATTTGGCTTAGTATTTTACCAAGAACTCGTCTCGTGATACTTAGGAACAATGTGCCCTTTCCAATTCCAATTGTTCACAAAAATATTAAATTCATTAGAGAAATATTCACTCCCCTATCACTTTTGAGAATTTTAATCTTTCTATTTAATTGATTTTCTACTCCGACTTTGTACATTTTAAACATGTTAAAGGCTTCGTCATTATGTTTCATCAAATAGATATTTTAAAACCTAAAATGATCATCTATGAATGTTATAAATTATCTATTACCTCATCTAGTTAACACTCCATTTAATTCACATTTATCAGAATGAATTAAGTCTAGCAAATTAAATTTCCTTTCAACGTTATGAAAATGTTTCTTAATCATTTTAGACTTCACACATAATTCACATTTATTCTATTCTATGTTTTCACATGAAATCATTCTGATTTTAATCATTCTTTTTAAAGTAGAAAAGCCAACATTTCCTAATCTATCATGCCATAAAGAAATAAACTCCACATAATATAAATTCGAAATTTTATTGATATTATTGTCAATAGTACAAAGTTTGACCATTCTACCACTAGAATAAATTTTTCCAACAAATACACCATTTCAGGAAAATATGTGTTTGCCTGACTCATATGCAGGCTTTATTCCCTATTTTCCTAACAAATCACTACTTACAAGATTTCTATTCATATTCGATACATGCAATACATTTATTAATGTGATCTTTTGGTCGAATGTAAATTGTAAGTCTATGCTTCCTTTGTCAACAATCATTGATTGAACTTCATTCCCCATTTGAATGTATTCGTCATCCACTTTTTGATAAATTTTGAAAAGGGATCTATCATAGCACACATGCATTGTGGTACAAGTATCATACTACCATCCTTGAACCTTTCTATTGATAGAATTCACAATGCTCACGGTAGCAACGATGTTGTCAATAGAGTTTACTTTACCTTCTTGTATTGGTTGTTTGCAATGTCTGCAATCCCTAGCATAATATTTGAGTTTGCCATACATATAACAAGAAATTTTGAATTTCTTCTTCTTGTTATCTTTGCTGTAATTTATGGATTTCCTCTTCTTGGAATCCTTGTTGTATTTGTTTGGTTGATTTACAGCATGGGTTTTGGAAGTGCCATCATGAAAATGTTCATTCCCATCTTGTGCCCTTGACTCTTCCTCAATTCAAAGATATTTTTGAAGTTCTTACTTTGTTAGCTAGTTATCTTACTTTGTCTGAGCAAATATTCTATGCCAATCAGTCCATGAGGAGCCAAAAACAGAAGCTGCAAGATGAACTGACAAAATGAAACAAGGCAAAACATGAGACAAGGGAATATATATGTGTGTGGGTGGGGGGGGGCGGAGTGAGACATATGGTATCTGTCAAATTTGAGTTCAGAATGTAGATTTCGTTTCAATAACAAGATATTTGACATATGGCTGTATGTTTAGGTTTTTAACCTGCAATTCTGTGAATTGATTCATAGTCATGAAAGACCTTTGTCGAAACTAAAAGTCAAAACGTAAGTGTGAAAGATAGAGCATAAAGCACGCTGCCTCATAATAAAACTCTAAATTGCAGCCCCCTGGGGCACATCCAAGTTGGCAAAGGAAGGACATTGCTAGGCTTGCAATTTCAGCGTGGAGAGTTCGATTCTTGTAGTTCGATTCTTGGTTGGAGCAGTTGAGTGATGTAATAATCAATATTGGTTGGAGCAATTTGGTGATGTAATAACCATGGAGGAAGGCTCCCTTGGGCCAAGAGTATAATGGGTGCTCGAACCCTGGTCAACTTGGGCATAACCCGCGGTTTACCTCTACCAGTTACTGAGGGGCCGGAGGTTGGTGGTCCAGGAAATTAGTCTGGCTAAGTTGGGATATCTGGATACCAAAAAAAAAAAAAAAATCTAAATTGCAGTTATTTAGAAGCATATTAATGGATAGAGAAGTTTTGTAAGATATAGTAACTGAACAAACTGGTACTGTAAGAACTGACATTAGGAGAGACCAATGGAGTCTTTCTGAAGTGCCTGTATGCAATAAAAAAGGATAAAGATCAGTAAATTTTATGCACTACAAATAGCCATAACAAGAACAAGCTTGAGCTCATCCAATTTTATTTATTCAAGTGATTATATTAACAGAATCACCGTTGAGGTCAGACTTTTAGAATATAATGACTCTTCACTATCAATACCCCAGGGAAACCCCTACAGAACAATTGGTACTCAATCATCTCCTTCCAATTAGCAAATATGGGTGCATTTTGGAGAAGAAAATAAAAGATATAATCTTGGTTAGAGGGAAATAAACGTGCAAGTATCTGCTTATCATCGAGGGAGTTATTTTTTGCAATAGGATGTGATAGAACCTCAATTAAAGGCTGTGTTTTCAAATTTGTATCTCAAATCATATCGCAAAATAGACAAAGCAACCACAGCTAACAGTAATCACATAATGCCAACAGGCGCCCCCAATAGGACAGCTCCAAATGCATTCACAATTCCCCTACAAATTGAGACATAGCACATCTCTTTAAATCCGCATGCATAATACCGAGGACAGAAAGTATTACATTCTCTCTAGTCTATATAGCTTAAGGCTTAAGTACCAATTTTTGGCATTTGAACAAATTAATTTCAAATCTACAATAAGGAGTTTCTGTCTGTATCATTATCTACAAAGAAACAAATGTCTATAGCAATATGTCAGCCAATAACTTCAGTTCTGCCAAATCCATTTCCAGTATCGAATTTCCACTTCCTTTTAATGTGCCCTCACACACCAAATAGAGCTGTAAACGGCACAAGTTGCCAAGAAGTGATTTATACTTTGTTTGTCGGAAATTCCTGTTAGGAAGATGCTCCTACGATCAGGACTCTACATCTTTTCAAGTGTTAAGATCTTATAATAAATCAAATTAGATTTGCATCTTCATCAAAATAAATTATCCATTTTTCAATTATCATCCAGTAGGATAGAACAGTCGATTCTGAGGAATGAAATTCTTCGGTTTAGACCATTTCCTCTGATGTGGATCATTTTAAGTTTTGCTTTGTTCTTTGATGAGTGCACAACTGCACACCATCTTGACAGTATCACATTCCCAGAAAAGCTTTGTTTTGTAACAACAGTTAATGCCTAGAAGTTGTAATTTGGGGAAAATCATTTCAAATTAGATTCTATTTGGCCATTAACACTTGGAGATAGAGATAGAAATAAGTAGAATTAGTAATTTTCTATGTTAGGAGTTTGATATTATCAATGTTATCTTTTATTACAAATTTGTTAAAAAAATAAAGTTATTAGTTTGAAAGTCCTTTTTTATATAATGGAGCTTAGGTTTTAATTTACGGGCACCCTTGAATATAAAATTATTTCTCTTTGCCCTAAGTCTTCTTCTCTTCTTGGACCCCGTTCTTTCTTGTTCCATTGCTTGTTCATTGTCAAATTATACACTCTTGTATCAATTTGTATCAGAGCAAGCCATTCTTCTTTGGCCAAAAATATTTCGTTCTCAAATCCAAAAGTCCACAACCCTTAATCAACCAACCGTTTCCATCCGAACTATATACACATGTTACCTTCCACCACCCATCCAAGCCGTTTAACAACTCTTCGTACACAAATTAAAGGTTAGCAACAGTTTTTTTCCAGTTCTTTAGTATTTGTTCTTAGTTAAAAAAAAAAAAAAAAATCTGAAAAAAAGCAGCAGCAGTTCATCTTGTTTAGTTACTGTTTTTATTTCAAAAATAATGATCGGAAAAAAAAAAAAATCAATTTGCTTCATATGATTTGTTGCTGCTCTTTTGCTAAAGAGAGAAATTTCGTTTTTTAAAAATTCGATCTCTTCAACCTCGAACAACCACCACCACGTCCAAACCCTCACATACTCCCAAACCATACATAAAACCAGGGTCAACAGCATCAACAATTTTTTTTCAGTTCTTTAATATTTGTTCTTAGTTAGT